>CAXAKS010000259.1:47500-90194 GCA_963969495.1 Ceratothoa steindachneri | reverse complement strand
TGTTGGGGTCCTTGGATGATGCAGCTATTTAGCTCGCTTTGACCTCTATCATCCCCACCCAACCTTTGCCTGCCGGAAACTAGACTCTTTTCCCAGTTTGATGCTGTTGAGTTGGCGCTAGGGTGTGGCAAATGGACTTCTTGCAAAGAGTCATTTGTTTAATCAATTAGAATGATATGATTGCTACTGTGACAATAGTGGTGGTGGTGGTGGGAAAGGATGCATAATCAGCTTGAAAATATATACGTTTACTTAACCTAACCTAACCATTTGGTTCGCTATTTTTGACATTGCATCTATTTAAATTTTCATTTTAATGAAATTTACATTGCTTTCTCTATTCTGGACATGGTAAAATTAGGTTCACTCTTATTGACATGATCTACAGGTGGTGTAATTAGTAGCAACAAGAACTAGTATAAAGACTACAGGAGATGAATGAGAAAAGTACACACTTCGTAGGGAACTGTGGGAGATGCTTCCATTCCTCAAGCCTACTAGCTTTGCCACTCAAATAATAGTGATTGTGAAATGATTGAGAAACTTGGCAGAATTTTAAGTCAAGCGTAGTAATTTATAGCAGTGCTGATGGTTAAAATAGATATGAAATCTGTTCATATGGCATAATCTTATCATATATCTGAAGATTTAATGGAATTTTCGTAGCACAATTTAGCTTTATCAAAGCCGAGTATTTTTTTATTTTCCCTTGTAGATGCGAGGCACTGTTGAGGCTATACCAAGTAAACCTGGGTAGCCAAAACTACCACAACATTAATTCCTCTATCTTATCACACTCCTACCACCATCTATAAATTAAATCGTATCCTATCGAACTAGATACTCAAATAGAAAACCTATTTCTACGCCTAATACTTTAAAGAACGGTATTAATAACAAACGGGGACCATCAACTCGAATTGAAGTTCAATTAGAGAGCTGTCGAGGGAAACGGGCATAAAATATAAATAGGTAATAAATAACGAGATAAAAACAATCCCCGTTAAAAAAGGCCGTGGGTCGAGCTCTGTGTTTCTCGACCGGGTTGAAAGGAAGCGATAGACTGGAGCAAATGAAAGCAAATGAAGCGTGAAATTATAGTTCCTGATTTCATCCCAATTTATTGACATTGCTAAGAATTCAAATACCCTCCACCCTCACTAACCCCATTTACGTGTCTTTTGTCGATGAGTTATTTAAATGTGACTATGCATAAATGCGGCTCCGAAAACTCAAAGGATGGGGGGGGGGGAGGAATTCCGCCCCAAGTGGTAAACTCCGAGTTGTGGGAAGAGTTAAAGGAAGAATTCGAATGAGGGAAGAATCGTCTTTCATTTATCCCTAAAAAGGAAAATGACGTTTTTAGTTGCGTGCACGGGCCTATGTCGGTCCGTCGCTCGGGTCATAACCATTTTATATTTCAATGAGTTTGTGAAAGTTTTAAAGGTCCTAAGGTCGGGTGATATGTTTGTTAATTGATAATACGTTTAACTTTTATTCAAAATTAATGAAATAAGTGAGACTTAGGTCTGTTGACCTTGTTTGAGTGTGAGCCCCGTCAAAAGAATTCGCGCATTTCTTTCATTTAGTCCTTGAATCAATTTACATAAAACTCCAATTCTTGTCATGAGGACAGTGCAATTTCATCACAATTACACACTTCTTATAGTAGTTGTGGCACCAGCATGGCGGTATCTGTTTTCACATTTGCGCTCGTTCTCGAGCAGAAAACGTAGATGAGAACAACTGGTTTCCTTTACATCAACTAAATTTACTTCAAATAGAATTAAATACTGAAATGGAAAGAATTGATTTTAGCCACGTAAAAATATATATCATCAAAATGATAGGGCCTTACAGTTGCTATAGCAACGAGTACCCACTTTCATATTACATTGATCATGCCTGGGGAACGCTCTTCGTCCAAGACAAGCGAGTGTCTGTATCCAATAGACCTTTCTAACACCTCTATAAAGAACTGTATCAATTGGGCAGTTGAACCTTCACTTTTGTCATCGCAATACAGTGGATCGTTTTTCTCTACCCATGGAGCCCCGATGTAGAGGGAAGTTAGGGGTCTATTGCTATAGCAACCGCATACCATCAGTGCAGTGCAATTTTTCTTACTATGGCAGAGTTTACGGTGCTGTTCAAATGAAAAACATTTCACCTGGCAAATTTAGGGGTTTATGAAAAGGGTGGTTTGTTTTAAGGGTGAGGATGTTTAGAGCAAATAAAAGCTCTTTTGAGTAAACCATCGCTTTATTGCTACAAGTCCAGAAGTTTCAGAGCATCGCGCCGATTCTTATGTTTATACGAAAATAATAAAAGAAAGATTCTGCCAAACGTTAGTCAATAGCCTATACGAGGCAGCTCCTGTTCCCATCCCCAAGTTCAGTCCCACCTAATATCATCATCCATAGATATATCCAGTCTATTCTTAAAACTCACCAGGGTGGACGTTTTTATGAAATGGCTATTGAGCCTATTCCATTTATCTACAATTTGATTTGTAAACCAATTTGTTTCCTAATCCTAAACTGTTCCAGCTTAAAATCAGTTTCACCTGTCCTATCCTGTGCACTAAAAATAATAACTTTACCTATGTCTCGCCTATTATAAACTTTAGAGGCCTATCCTTTTACCATAAGGTAAACTCCTCAACCAATGAATCAACTTAGTCATCCTTATTTGCACAGTCTCAAGCAAACCTTCCTATAACAAGCTAACCAAAATTGCACCGCATAGTCAAGGTGAGGCCTAACTAATGTCATCTACAGTTTCAGAATGGCATCGACACTCTGATTTCTCAAACTCCTCCCAATAAACCATATTACACTATTACCTCTATTCTTAGTACTGCTTTCTAGACCGGAAGTCAGAACTAACAAGGATACCTAAGTCTCTTTCTCATCTTGACCTTGCTAAAAATCCCCTCATTTAATTTATAATTATTCAGTGGATTACACATAGCTATTCTAAGTACATTACACTTACGTATGTTAAATTTCATTCGCCATTTCTCGCACCATTGGAAAAGTTAGATCAATTCGTCCTGTAATACTTCAACATCATAATCAGACCTTATAATCCTACCCAACTTAGTGTCATCAGCAAACTTGCTCAGGCAGGTACTTATAGCTACGAGGGGCAGGCAATAAGTTTTGCAATTCGTATATAAGGAAACGAGATATGAGGAAAAGTGTTTTATTATTTTTCAATATAACTACCCTCGACTTCAATGCATTTGCGCCACTTGTCCCTGAGGCTTCGAATTCCCGACAACCAGAAATCTGCCGACTGCTGTTCAATCCACTCCTGGACGGCGAGCTGGACATCTTCATCGTCCCCAAACCGGCGTCCACGCAGTGCAGCCTTAAGCTTGCGGAATAAAAAGTAGTCGCAAGGGGCCAGATCTGGACTGTAGGGGGTATGGTTGAGCTCCTCGAATCCGCACTCGCGCAGGGCAGCTTGTGCAACTCTGGTCTCCGAACTTTGACGACGTTGAAGTCAATCATGGGGCGTGAAGTTTCTAGGGACCCAACGGGCAGAGACCTTGGTCATGGCCAAATTTTTGTGGATGATGTTGATAACACTTCCATGTGATATTCCAAGTTCTCGCTCGATTTATTTGACCTTCACTCGTCGATTTTCGAGGATCCTCCTCTCTACACGGGCCACATTTTCCTCGTTGGTCACGTCTGACGGGCGTCATGGACGGGGGTCATCTTCAAGGGACTCACAACCATGGCGAAACTCCATATTGCAGCGAGCAATGGTTGCATAGGAAGGGGCGATGGAGATGTACACTGCAACCATGCGTTCATGGATCTCTTTGCATTCTTGTCTTCCTTGGTCAAAGATTTGATCACTGCGCGGTGCTCAACCTTCTCCATTGTTGAAAAATTTGTGACTGGTGATCTGCGATCAGCTACTGCTTCTTAAATAGATGAGGCAGGAGCGTGCGGCTACAGGTCCTGACTTGTCATAACTTTTCCTAACACCCCAACAAACAGTCCCCCCCTTCCTTTGTTTTTCCCTACCGACATCATTAATAGAAATCAAGAACAATAATGATCCCAACGCCCACCCCTGAGGAACCCCACTGGTCACATTCTTCTACTCAGATTTAATCCCATCTCTACCGACTCTCTATTGTCTGTCTCTCAGCCACCGCTGAATCCATTTAAGATTCCTTCCATATTTCCTATGGTCTTTAACTTTATTCAAAAGTTATAAGTATGGCTCCCTGTCGAAAGCCTTACTAAAATCCAAATAAACAAGATCGTAATTCTTATCTCCATCGGCAGCATCGTACACCTTTTTATTAAAATTAATCAAACACAATTTTCCTCTAGTAAAACCGCGTTGAGATTCCTTAATCAACTTATGTTTTGCTAAACGATAAAGAAAACAGTTATTTTAACAATATTCTTCGGTGTGTACATGAAATGTGATCCTGACTGTATTAATAATGAAATTCAGAATATCAAAAACATTTTGTTACTCTTCCTCAGGATTATTTTATTAATGAAGCAGATTTCAGGCGAGAACTTGTAATCGTAAATTAAATAAGAATAACGAGAATACACCCTCGACAGCTCGTAGGAATGACCCCCTTATTAAGTGCATTGTTTTCCCCTACAACCGGAATAGTCATTTGAGAAATTCTAATCCTAAGCTAGTCTTTAACTTCCCTGACTCTTAAAAATTAAATACTCCAGAATAAGACCCTTTCCGTAATAAATTAAGTTTGTATAAAATTCTGTATAAATGATGAGATGAAATGTCAATAGACAAAATAACATCTCGGAGGGATTATGAACAAAATATTCTGTACGCACAAGCAAACGAGTCTAACCTTTTATTCCATAACATTAATTGGGTAAAAGCAAAGTTTATTTATAACCCTAATGACTAGCTGAAATGACCGTCAGATGGGACAGAATTAATTGATTTCATTCCAAATTTTAATCACTAGATAACTTCAGGTTCACCATAGTCATTAGATCGCTAATCGCCTCCCATTTAGGAATGACCTAACCATTCCAGTTTGTAAATATTCCCTCCACATGTTCTTTGCATTTCTTTCCCTTTTAGTTCTTATTCATTTTCCTTTGTTTTCTTTACATATAAGAATCTCCTAGGGCAATATTTTCTCAGTACTTGCAAAGCTGAAAAGTACTTATACCAATCGTTGTCTTTAACAGAGCTTTTATTTGCATTTAACTATCGTATACATAGCGTTAGGGGTTAATTAAAGGATGGTTAGTTTTTACTCTCACATAACTTGGATATATACAACAGGGCAGGACGAACCCTTTAAATAAAATATATCATAGCTCACCACTGTTAAATTAACTCCCTAACCTTCAAACCTTACTACCCTTTTTCTAAAGCCTCAACCTACTGCCGGTAATATTCGGTTTGTAACGTTGAATTTCAACTAGACTGCATAAAATAGAACACTTAACATGTACGTAGACCACATATTAGAACCTTGTTTTCTTGTTTTACTTCATAAATATAATCTTAAGGATATAAGAAAAGAAGGATTCTGCAAAAGACTAATCAATAGCCTATATGAGGCAGCTCCTGCTCCCATCCCCTGGTTCAATCCTACTGAGCATCCTCATCCATAAATCTATCCGATCCATTCTTAAAACTCTGCAGGGAGGACGCGGTTTCTACCACACGACTACTGAACCTATCCCATTCATCTACCGCTCGATTTGTGAACCAATTCCTACCAATTTCTATCCTCAGCATAAACTTATCCAGTTTAAACTCATTGCAACGTTTCTTGTTCGTTTAAAAAAGGACCTTAGCTATGTCTCCCGCTTAAAAAAGGCCCTTAGCGATGTCTCCCGCTTAAAAAAGGCCCTTAGCGATGTCTCCCGCTTAAAAAAGGCCCTTAGCGATGTCTCCCGCTTAAAAAAGGCCCTTAGCGATGTCTCCCGCTTAAAAAAGGCCCTTAGCGATGTCTCCCGCTTAAAAAAGGCCCTTAGCGATGTCTCCCGCTTAAAAAATGACCTTAGCGATGTCTCCCGCTTAAAAAATGACCTTAGCGGTGTCTCCCGCTTAAAAAAGGACCTTAGCGATGTCTCTCGCTTAAAAAAATGACCTTAGCGATGTCTCCCGCTTAAAAAAAGGACCTTAGCTATGTCTCCCGCTTAAAAAATGACCTTAGCGATGTCTCCCGCTTAAAAAAGGACCTTAGCGATGTCTCTCGCTTAAAAAAAGACATTAGGTATGTGACCGCTTAAAAAAAGGACCTTAGCTAGGTCTCGCCTATTATAACCTTTTGCCAAGTCCCACACAAGCTCCTGCTAGCCGAGTGGATACGGCATTGGTCTGCCAACGTCGCGATACCGGGTTCGATCCCGCAAGAGTGGACACAAACGTCAGCGCAAGGAGAGATCTGGCTACCATTTGGTGGACGCGTTGTGCTCATCCTTGTACCCGGGGTTGGTAGATCTTACACTTCTCATCACACACATAGCCAATTACAACACTGCTTTCTTTCCTCTCCCGTCTTCGCAGCACAACACACACACACATATTCTATGTTCCAAAGAATCCTGCCGATGGGTATCTATATCCACATACCTCTGATGTGGAGCATCTACCCAGGGGAGACGAAGATTCCACCTGAACGTTCTTTAGTGTCAAAACATAATACTTCCTGGCACTTCTCCCCAAAGAGAGCCGACCTCTGGTTCCCTCGGGATCACCAGCGATTGTCGTACTAACCTTTATGTTTATTTTATTATCAGGTCGGGATCAGCCTGGATATAGGCAGGTTGCCGAACCACTACTAATACACCAAATACCACTGAAATCGTTTCCTTTCTAACGTAGGTAGATTCAGTCTCGTAAGCTTTTCACCATAAAGCAGTAATTTAAAAATACGGATATCGATATTTTAGCCACTAAAGTAACGCTAAATACTAGTGTCTGAACTACGTATTTTAAGCATTTAGTAGCTAAAAGTTCATGCGAAGAACATTGGCACTCGATTGAATGAATGTGACTGCTTAATGTGGCACTGGGTAGAAACAAACGTTGTAGGTAATAACGCAAAGATGGAAACCTTAACCCGTGTTCACTGAGCTTTACTCCCATAAATTTTCACATGAGAAGAGACGATGTTACCACTATGCAACCAATTAATTATCTTAGTTATCCTTCTTTACAGACACTCAAGCTAATTATGAAACTATAATTAATCAGTTATGAAAAAAATTGTAATGTCTTCATAAGATTAAGATAGGAACTATTTGGTGGAAATTAAAATCCTCATCATCACAGGGCTTATGGAGCGAGCTGAAATCGAAGGTTGTCTTCATGGAAGAGAAGATAAACCTAATTTCCATGGTGGAAGTTATCTTCAACGTGTTCCAAATAGCTTGCTGTTGTGATAAGGAACAAGATGGATTAGAACTCAGTATTATTTTAGTGTCAAAGGTTCTAAACATTTTACCTTCGTTAAGTAGCCAGCAGGCTCATGGCTCAGGAAGAATCTCCCGCCTTTTTCGTCAAAGAACAAAGAATGAAGGATAAATATAATTAAAAGGAAGGAAGAGGTAGATATAACAAGGGGAACAAGGAGATCGAATGCAAACCTCGTCCCGCCTCAACATTGAGGCCGGAAGGGCGTATGGTGGGCGTCGAGAAAAAAAGTCTTAACCTGAGCCCCGTTGTGTTCGTGTGTGAGGCCGCCCAAGTGAGCAGCAGAGTGGCCGAGCGGACGCAGCCTCGGGATCGAAGCCCACTATTTTCCCTTAGTCATCCGAGTGTTAAATTGAATGGCGGCGGGACAAGGCGCAATACAATTTAATAGTCGCACTTACGGCCTTAATAGCGAGTTATCTCTTCCCCCTCAGCTACCAGTTGATAAGGAGGGACCACGTTCTCTCTCCGCGGCATGGGGAGTTCGGACGCCCTCCCAATTTACTTTACGAACGGGAGCCTTAAAAACACACCTAAAGCTTACCCTTAGATGAACTCTCTATCTCCTCCCTGTTCTCTTCCCTACCCTCCCCATCAGAGAAAAGCACAGCTCGATCTGGGTTAAAGTGTGTGCATGTGATATATTTTTAGATTTTTATAATATAACTCTAATTGTATTGTAGAAAATTGTCTTGGGGATGTTTCCAGCTTCAATCTATTTTAATTAATGTCTGCGCTTGCTTTCGGCCATCCCATTGCTGTTCTTCTTGTGTACGTAGAAAATGCCATCCGTCTCTTAGCCAGAATAGACCCCCTTCCCCCCTTCTACGACAAGATAATAAAATCAACGTAAAGATCAGTCTGACATTTGTTAGTTAGCACAAAAGCACCAGGAGGCGCTCTTCTTGAAAGGGAGGATATTTTTTGCACTAAAAAGCGATCAGGTAGGATCCTTCATCTTCCCTGAGAAAGGGAAACCCCTTTGAAGTCAGGGGTATGTTGATATATAATATCCATCGACAGGATTTCTTTGAACAGAGAATAATGTTTGTGGTGTGCTGTAAAGGCGGAAGAGGAAAGAAAACGGTGTTGTCATTGACTATGTGTGTGAGTATCTGTGTAACAGCTACCTACCCCCAAGAGAGTAAGCACAACGCGTCTATCAAGTGGTGCCCAGACCTCTACGTGCGCCAACATTTGTGTCTGCTCTCGCTTGGTTTGTAACTCGGCACTTCGACGATAGAATTCCATGTATTCTCCACTAGGCGAGCGAGAACTCATCTTAACTGAGTTTAAACAAGTTCCTTTGGTGAGTCATTAATCCTTTAGGAACCCATTCCTTTGATGACATCCTTCTATAGTAAATTCATATTAATAGAACCATCTTTCTTCTCCATTTGCTCCTATTACTTAAAATAATTTATTTGATCCAAGTGACTGATAGAGATAACGGTCCTTTGGTTCAAGTTGACTCAGCGTAATTCTTTTGGGACCTCCCTAACAGAATATTTGCTGAACTATAGTTATTCAACAGAATGTAATTAGCAGAACTTCCAGGAAGTTCCTAATTCATTATCAATCGTTCCAGGGGAAATTTGATTATCTTTTCATCACAAGAGACTTGGCAGTAGCAAGGTTTTAATCAATTGTGTTTCTATGTTTCACACTCCTTCATTGATCATTACTACCCATTTATTCCAACGTGTATACTTGAATCTAATTATAATCATCAATTTCTTACGGGCATTGTGTTCATAAACTTCTTTACAAAGTCAGTAATATCCTGTAGCTTCAAGTTAATTATTCTTAAACCCTAACTTTAATTCTCCACTCAAAAAATGAACCCTCTATTGTGATTTAGCGAAGGTACTAGGTTCTGAACTATTTCTAGAGTATGCACAGGGTACAAGGTATAATTTAAACATTAATTATCACGAATTTACCTGTTTTCTTTTGTTTTTTTACTTTTGGAGGATATGTCAAAAAGATACAGGAAATGTCTAACAATATTTATATCTTCAAAATTCAATTATTTCTTTACATATGTTGTCATATTTTTTGCTAGCTGCTCTTTCTTGTATTTTAACATTATGGAAAATGTCATGAGAAATATGATGCAAAGAACCAGCCTTTGTTTTAAGATCAATGAAGAATATTTGAAAGATATTGTATTTAAATAACAAAACTTCAAGATCTCCAAGCAGACGAAAAAGCAGTTCCAAAAAGAGCCTTTAGAACCATTCAAAACTTTAGATGGTCACAGGAAATGATAAATAAAAATACGGAAATAAGACACAAATTCGGAGGGAAGGACATAGTAGAGACCTATACAGCCAACTTGGATGAAATATAAGAGAATTAACGCAAATGATATCCGACAAGCAACAAGAATATTGGAACAACCATGTCAGAAAGTTAGATGTCGAAGAATCCCCAAAGAAATTTTTAAAATAGGTAGATAGAATCAAAGAAAAACCGGTAAAGGAGAAGATTAAAATTAAAGATGAGAGAGGGATATTACTGAAGATGAAAGCGAGATAGAAAGAGTTTTTAAAGAACACTGGATAAATGTTTTTCGAATCAGCGAAGAAGAAAATGAAAATTTTGACACTGATTTTGAGAACGTAATTGTCGAAGAACTCAACCAGACAAAGGCTAGGAGTCGACACTATGATTCGGTTGACATCATGAGAAACAACAATGAGGGAAATGATGCTACATTATCTGTTCAAGAGCTAAAAGATAACAAAAACAGCTTCAAACAAAAGGCGCTGGGAGTCTCAGGACTTACAAAGAGAAATTACACAGAAGCGACTAATAACATCTTGGAGGGATTGAAGAACCTATTCAATGCCTGCCTTAATACTGGCTACTACTCCAAAGATCTAAGGGTAGCAAAAATGATTTTTAGCCGAAAGCCACGAAAATCTCCATACAGGGTTGAAAACTATAGATCAATTATGGTGACTTCATCGGGAAAGTATACGAAAAGATTGTAAATAAGAAACTCGATCAACATCTTGTGGATAACGGCCTGTAAAACGAGTGCCAATTCGGGTTCCGAAAGAATAGGAGCACGGATATGGCACTCTGTTTAATTATGGAGAAAATAGCCAAGCGTTCGACAAAGTATGGCAGCAAGGCATACGATATAAGATAGTTCGGTTCGGATTAAGCAATCAACTGGAAAGGTTGCCACAGAGGAAAGTATAACAAAAACCCTTGAGGAACAACAAATGTGAAAGCGAAAGAAAAAAAGATAAAAAAGGGAAAACGCATGCAAGAATAGAATCAGTTAGAATACAACACAACATGCGAGAAAAGCAAACAAATTCTTCTTAAAAACAAACACACACACAAATAACGCTTTGAACGCCAACTATAAGTACTAGGTAACAAAAACGGAAAACACAGACACCTGGATCTCAGGTACTTCTTCTGTAACTATAATTCAAACTTCTAACTAATTAAAATGGACAGAGATTAGCTTGACCTCCAAGCAGCTTGCGACTCACCGCACTTTTCTAACTTCTTTCCATTCCTTACTAACTCTTGATTACTGTCTTTCTTAACGGGCTCTACAAATATACGTGGGTGGGTGATACACACCGTGGTATTAGCACCGCGTTTTAGATGTAGAGTCAAGACCACCTAGGTCATCTGTTTGATCTTCTACTTGTTTCCTGCTGTACTATCGCCCCTTTTCCTCTTCCTCTCTCCCCCGTTGCCTTCTTCGCGGTGCCGCAAGGCACAGGGAGTGAGGAAAGGGGGAATAGGAGGAGTCTGGGCTCTCTCGCCCCTTCTCCTCTCTTCTGGCCTCGATAATGGGCCAGAGGAGAGAAGGAGGGGCAAGATAACTCTGGACGCACTAGCCTTTCCATTCTCTCACACCTTTTCTTCTTCTTCAATTTCATTCTTCGCTGATCAGGGCTAGCAATGAGCTACCTTACCGGTAAAGGTGGCAAAACAAAGGGTAAACACAATATCAACGCAGCCTCAACAATAACCAATATTTAGTTGTAAAAAATAAAATGGATCTTCCTCAACTGATCTTTAATATCCAACCAAATAAATAAAATTGCATTTCCCAGTTGGAACATTCCAAAAGAAAATTTATAAAACCAAAATACAACCTGGTCTTTAACAAAACATGTATATATATATATATATATATATATATATATATATATATATATATATGGTGCCCCAAAAAATGTATACACAATTTAAATGATTGTAAAGTAGGTGTTTATTAAAATAAATTTCATTTTCAAAATTTAATAGAATCTATAAACATTATTTTATTGTTTTGTCAACGCCTGTTCTCAAACTGACGTCTGTTCTGGTCCAGACACTGCTGACAACGCGAAGCAATGGAATCGCAAACATCACGAAACAATTCGTTTAATGGCTGCTTTCAGTGACTGTTGCAGGTTTCATAGAGTAGACTTTGTCTTTTAGGTATCCCCATAAAAAATTCTAGTAGTGTGAAGTCTGGTGAATCTGGAGGGTATTCAACGAAACCCCTCCATCCAATCCACTTATTTGGCAAGTTCTCATCAATGAAGGATCTGACATCGTGATGGTAGTTTGGGGGTGCTCTATCTTGCTGAAAATAAAACTCCTCATCTTCAAAGTTATCCCTAATATTTGGCATGACAGACTGTTGATAATAAGGCGCGTTGGTGGTTCTTTTTGAAACTCCCTCCTAAATTGACTTTGTACTTCAACTACGTTTTTACACTCCCAGTAGTATTTTAGAATGAACTTCCTTTTTTCAAAGTTCAGTCTGACTACCATCATTAATTCTGCAAAGAAAATAATAACATTTAAATAAACACCTACTGTACAATTACTTAAACTGTGTATACATTTTTATTTTATTGAAAAAACAATAAAATAATGTTTGTAGATTCTATTAAATTTTGAAAATGAAATGTATTTTAATAAACAACAACTTTACAATTATTTAAACTGTGTATACATTTTGAGGGGACACTCGGTATATACGAGTACATGGTGTTTTGAATAAATTTGTCGATATTAATGTCTTCTTTTTTCACGAATAGGTTATCGTATTGATGAAGAGGAAAGGCGTTGGAAAGCATTGAGAGTAAAGCTTTCGTTGAGAAAGAGTTAGCTGACATGGAGACTGTAAGCCTTCTGAATATTGTAAAAGTGTTACCTTCGTCATGATGATTCGCGCCGGGTATCTAAATACCGAGATTAAGACTGGTGCTCAATGCTCCGTTAACACTGTAAAGGCTGTAAGACGTAAAATTGGCAGCTGCAACGGAGACTACGAAGCCGTGGCAAGCAGAAAGGAGCATAGCGGGCGTTCTGACTTCGTCCGCATGCCAGAATTCATCCATCAACTACTGGACAAGGTGATAGAAGACCCGAGCAAGGGAATTTGGGCTTTGGCGAGAGAGATGCTTGTTTAAGTCACTAACATGAAGCTGGCCCTGAATGAGGAGATCCGCTACCACTCGACAAGAGGCAAAAGGGACAAATCATGCCAGCTAATGCTAAGGAAAACCGTTTGGCGAAGTCAAAGAAACTCCTGAGCAAGCTGAAACATCTTGTTGAGTAAGGGACGATCTGGTTCCTTTAAGACAAAAAAAAAATTCTGCCAGGATCAGTTTCCCAACACCAAGAACAACAGGTGGCTTGCCTATAGTCCATGCAAAGTTCCACGTATCATGCAGGCCAGGTTTCTCCAAACTGTGATGGTTTTTGTCTCCAGTGAGGGTGACACCATGCCGCCCCGACTGTTTGAGCATGGTCTTAGGCTCATTTCGGATGACTATGTGGAGCTGCTGGAGATTGTAGTCAAACCCTGTTTTAGGAGTTGCCTCTACCCTTTATATTCCATCTAATCCATTACTTTGGAGAGGAGAAGATCTAAAATGAATGATAAAGATAGATGAAAACCTTGGGGCACTAGGGTATGAAAGGCATGCTGTTCCTCTAGGTTTCAAGTTTACCCGGGTAATTACATTGACTGTACCATCCACTTAAGTCTGGTTTGTTATTAAGTGAATTTCATCTTTCTACCTTCTGAGGTTTGCATTTTTTCTCTTTTGCGTCTCATCATTTTCCAAAATAGTTTGATTTTTTTTTCTCGATTAAATCGACCGTCCATAGATTTTTTTAAAAGAAGAATTTCTAAATATTAACTCGAAAAAGTACCTCCCTAAAAGACATGAATTATATCGTGAAAGAATTAGATAAGGGGGAGTGTCTGAGCAGATTTCAAAGAGTTTGAAGCGTGATCATCTCACTGTATAGGAAATTGGAGAGGATGGCATTTGTCTTAGAAATAAAAGGGTTCAACCAACGTTTCGAGCTCTTACCATTAGAAATCTTACTCAAATCAAAAGAGAAGTAATTAGCTATAAGCCCTCCTGAGAGCAGTAAAACCATTTTCAAATTCCTGAGGTTCCCTCTGTCAAGGGAGAAACCGGGTCTACTGATATCAGGAAAATTTATTTCATTAAGAATAAGACCAAAAAGCCGTTCCTACCTGAAAAAGATAAAGAAACGTCTGTTATGGGCCTATAAATTCGTGAACATTGACTTTATAAAAATTATCTTCACTGACAAAACAAGAGTAATTCAGGATTGACCGGATGTTTGGTCAAGAAGGTTGTTAATGGAGCCCCGCGTTAAGAATTAACTAATCAACAACAACAAGGGGGAAGATTGATGATTTGGGCTGCAATTATTGAAGACAAGCAAGTAGGACCATTCAAAGTGGATGATGGAAACGAAGGTGTACTGTGAACTCTTTCACTAAAAGATTTTTACCTTGTGGATAGATAAATCTACTCATGAGTCTAAGTTTTCTAGAAGTTGGTAAGAGTCGAAAGGATTTGTAGGAGATTCAATCTTGGATTGTCATACCAACAGTTGTGACCTAAATCCAATAGAAAACCTGGGTATCTTGAAGTGAGATGTTTACGCTGATGGTAGGCAATTTAACAAAGAAATAACCTTTGAGAAGCAATCCAAGATCCTACAATTTATCGCATCCTTGTTAAAAATTCACCCCCTCACCTGGCATTGCTTATTCGATAGGCTGCAACAACTGCTAAAAATGTTATTATGGACAAACCGCGAAAGAACTAGATGTCCGGGATAAGCAACATCAAGCCAATGTAAGTAATTACAGTCAACAATCTGAGCTTTTTCCACATATGTACAATCTTAACCATAACATTAACTGGAACAGTGCCAAACCAGTCATAAAATGCAGTACTTATATTTCGAGAAATATATTAGAATGTATGTCCATTAACGCGTTCACAAATTTCAATCTTAGCCCTGGTTTGTTCACGCTAGACCCCCATTATCACTACATACATAAAATCTCAAATAAAGTTGTTTCAGGATTTTTTACGTCTTATGTAGGGTTCAGAGGTGGGTACTCTAATCCCCCCTTCCACTATTTAAGACAATGTATGCCCAGCCTCCTGTTTATTCCTTGAAAAAGTCTTTAAGAATAAAGACGAAAGCTCTCGGAATCGTTTTTCATTTTTCCTTTGTGGGTGTATCTGCATCCTGCAAAGTATGTTTTTACTGATTGCATTAAATCTTTTATTTTATTATTAGACAACAGGCTGTTTAAGGTTATTCGGAAGAAGGGTTCATTTAGCCATAGCTCTTGAACAGCTTCCATTTTAAATTTTGTTTCATCTAATTTTCCTTCATTGTATTTCTTAAAATTACTTCCGATAAGTCGCTTAAATTTAATGCTTTGTTATTAGGTGATTTGTTATAATAAATTAATTCTAACCATATTTTATTTAAAAATTGATTTTTTTTAATAATGAGTTAAATTCTACAACTTCACCAGGCTCCCAATGGAACCAAATATTCTAAGTTGTCACCAGAACAATATTCAATATATTTAGAGAACAATATTGGTAATAAGGATCATTTTGTGCTATTGGAGGGATTTTTTTCAAATTGTGGAAAAAAATGGAAAAAGTATCAAAGTAATTTTTACCAGTGTAAAAATAAAACTACAATTCTGTCTGCTGGCCTCGAATCAATAAGCAATCTTCTTAGTCACCTCGGGGTTTGTATCACTTAGTAACTAAGTAGTAAGGAACGAAATTAACATAATAGTTCAAGTCATATTTTAAGTGATATGTGGCCTACAAGACTACTGCAACATTTACATAGACGGCTATTTGAATATATTGTGCACTTCAGATATTAATAGATTATGGAATAGTTACTACATTAAAAACTGTATATATTCAACTATAATAAAACTCTAGATCTATCTGTCTTTCTCTCTTTTCTTATCCGTATGTAATTTCTCATATTCAGTTACTGAAGGACGAAATTTGGTTTTCAAGTTAACATAGTATAGAAAAATGCACTGATGATGGTTAAAATAATTTTAGTTAAAGATAAAAATTTTTAGAAATTCTTTAAGAATTAATTTCAACTAGAAGTTTGATACCCTAATAAATATTATACAGGGTGATCAAGAAGTCTCTCTACATCATAATAATTTATTTTCTTGTGCAGAAACTACATTTAGATCTTTTGGGTGAATGTGAATAGGAGAAGAAATCTCACAAGCGTCCTACTAAAGTTGAAGATACAAGCGACAACTTTGCTGGCTCTACTAAAATTGCCAAGCAGTCAACACTAAGCATATGCTACATTTCCATGCAAAAACTTGGACCAACGATATGCAAGAATATCCTTAAAACGAAGATTCTTGCTTGTAGCTAATAGGTTCCTACTGTTGAGCCTAGTTGAACTACTGGAATTTAAGGATCTTTTTTCATGTTAGTATAACTCAAAATATTTTGCTATTTTTTTCATAGCTAATATCTGATTGAAATAATTAATCATGTTATTTGTATGAACATTAGACTATTGCTAGCAAAGCTAAAACTTTGTTATTTTTCCATTGCTAATTTATTGTCTTTGTTCAGGTGCCATCTATACACTCTCCGGCTAAATCTCTTAAAACAACAACCAGTAAAATGAAGGAAGTGGTACAAGAAAAACTGACAGCAATTGAGCATATGTGTGTTAAATGCGACATATGTTCAACTAATCAACGCAGTTCATGGGATTCATTGCGCATTGGATATGTTATTGATTTATTGTATTATTTTATATAATTGATAAATTGACCACTCGTGATAAACTGATAGTCTGAGAGAGTTAGAATATAATAATATTAATTATTCGACTTATCGCGAGCATCAGCTGCGCTGGCACGCCGAAGATTTCGTGGAACACATAGATCTGAATAAATTGCTGTAATATTGGATACAATCAACTCACAACATGTTCTATCTTATAAAAAAGTTGTATCTAAAGTCACCGACAATGTATCGAACATGGAAAATGGTTTAAAGAGTTCGATGTTCGTATTCAGAATCGTACTGGCGCCATTGATGAAGATGGCCCAGATAAAGATGATGAAGAAAAATATTCAGATGAAGAGGTTATCACCAGCTACTTTCCTGAATTCAAAAGAGCATAGAGAGTAGTCAGTGAAGTCATTAGCCCATATTCGATGGCATTCCATACATTGAACTTGATAGCAACAACTGATGCAGATGAATGACTGAATTCAGACAGGCTAAAGAAGATAAAACATTCTGCAATGGAAAATGTTCGACACTGTGGAATGCTGCTGAAAAACCAAAGACGGCAGAAAAAATAAAAGAAATAACTAGCATCCAATTTAGGCACCCATGTCTCACACGATGGTACTCAATATACGACTCATTAAGATAAATATATAAGCATAAGAGCGACTGAATGTAGCTCTTGAAGAGCTTAATCTACCCATTCTCAGAGACAATGAATTGGAATTTATTTCTGAATATTTGTCTGTTTTAAAACCAATTGCAGCAGCCCTCAACAAATTACAGGCAGAAAAAGAATGCTTCTACGGTTGTCTTCTTCCGACGCTTCTAGTGACTCAAGATACCCTCGCCAGATTGGAGCCTATCCAACCAAACGACCTGCGCTCCAGAGACTGCATACCATTACTGGCAGCAGTCATCTCTGGCTTCAATGCCAGATTTGGTCATTTTTTGTCATTGAGCCCCGAGGTAATTGCTGCCGTTTCGGCCTCATTATTTCAGCCGAATTTTAAATTTAGAACGATATCAATGTTGCAATGGCCTAATTTTGGCATTCATGAAGCAATTAACTCTCAAGTGAAAGACAAGATGCAAATGGTTACAAGAAATTGTAACTCTGACAGCAGTGGTAGTAGTTTGTGGAATTCAGACACATCATCTGAAGACGATTTCTGGGAAATTAGGACGGCTTATTCCCTGCTCCTACTAACAAGGAAGACTTGGAAGTCCTCAATTCTTTGCAGGACACCAGTTAAGTACTTGACTTTTTAGATAGGTATCATGCTATAAAGAAGAACCTCAAGAGATATAACACCACTGCACCTTTCGCTGCACCAGTGAAACGGTTGTTTTTACGTTTCTAGCATGGTTCATAGACACAAACGAAGTTTTCTCTCGGAAGGAAATTCTGGACAAATGGTTTTGCTAAAAACAAAAATGTAAAATTAACTTCTATGTAAAAAAATGTTTACATATATATGGTTACCATTCATTGATGTGGGTTATGAACTTGGTGAAATGAGAATTGAGAAAAATAGAAGTAAAAAGTATATTTAAGATATTTAATAGTGTTTCTTTACTAATAATAAGTTATGCTATTATTGTTTTAAGTTTACTACATGAAAACTGAAAGGGAAATTGTCAATCCCCGTGGTTTAGATCAGTAACATAACATAACATATATTAAATGCGAAACAGACAAAAGGCCATCATAGTTGCAAGTAAATATTTAAAGAAAAAATTTAAAAAATATCAAACAATCGAAAAAACAACGATTGAAAAATAATGATGGTAAAGAAGTCAGGATAGCTCAGACTAAGACGATGGAGAGACATAATAATGGTGAAGGCGTGATCAGAGCGAAGGCTTGTTGATGGAGATATCTTGATTCAGATTGTCTTGCAGTGATGTGATGGTGGTGAAGACGTTACAACGGCAACGACTCTTGACGAGGATAAATTCGTAACGAGGCTAGAACCATCACTTTGGCATCGACACATCGTCATTTTTCGATCCCTGCTTCTCCAATTTTTTTGTTGTATTTCTATATACTGGCAACTTTTATGGTACCTTGCCCCCTCTGTTCTTAATAAACATCATGCTATATTGAATACCACATAACCTAACACACATTAAACGTAAAAGAGAAAAAGGCCATCAAAGTTGCCACTATATATAAAAACACAAAACAATAAAAAAAAACGATGGCAAAAGGAGATGGTGGAGATGTGTCGATGTCGAAGTCGTAAGGATAGAAAAAAACATAAAGATGGCGAAGGTGTGGTGAGGGCGAAGGCATGACGATGGTGATAAACTGAATCAGATTGTCTTGCAGTGATGTGATCTCTTTAATTTTGCATATAACGATGGCGAAGAGATGATGACGGCGAAGAGACGACGATGGCGAAGATGAAGGGAAGGCCCGACAAAAGCGGCACATGACTTCTTCGAAGACCTCGAACGAAAAGATGACGAAAGAATCCCGAGCAACTTCCTGACCACGATGGCAGGGATGAAGCACACCTATCTAACCTTTGACCGAGATAATCAACTTGAGCAGTCGAAGTATCGATAATAAGGAGCCACTTATCTCGATCGATGACAGGAGCCAATGATATGATCATGAAAATACAATAAAAGATGTCGAATGTTACTTATTTGCTTAAAATTTTTAGAATTCTGTTAGAAATCCGTAATGTGTTAGAATTTAATATAATTTGGGGTAATCTTTTCTATTATTATAGCGGTCGGTTGAGGCAGCTGAACCGCCTTTCTCATGAGCGGGAATCGAAGGATGGGAGCATTCCTATGTTATAAGTATTTGGGGATTTGGGGGTTTGGGGGGTTTGGGGGGCGAATAAAAAAAAACTAAAAAAATAATAAAAGCTAATGAAAACATCTTTGTAAATTTGAGCAACTAAGTCTTTTTGCTTCATTTCATTGCCCCTATAAAAACTCGCACATACTCGTATAGGAGTCGATCAGAGAGCGAGCAGTTCCCCATTCTTTTTATTCCCCATTTTCATCTTGGCCCAAAACGACTCTATTTGGTTTGTTTTGGTACCTGTTTCTGGATCATTAAAGTTCTGCGATTGGTTAAAAGTAAAACGTTTATACCTCATCTCTGGCAAGGATTAATTAATTTTAGATGATAATAATAATGTTTATGCCGATCTATCAGGAACTGCATACATGAAACATTCGCACGTTTCCCTTCAAATCTCTCTGAAAAGCCACTGCACTGGTAAAACCCTCCAGACATTGTTCTTTCTCTAGAAAGTTCGTACGTTGTCATTTTTAAGGGTGAAAACAATGCTTATGCTTCGAAAAAAAAAGAAAAGGAAATCGTAACACTAAAGATGATCCAGCCCAATCACTCGAGTAACCGGCCGTTCAGCCAATCTGGTTGAGGAGACGAAATTACGCCATAATAAGAGAAATATTTATTAATATTAAAAATATGTTAACTTTATTTAAATAATAATTTTATTCAATTTCATTGAAGTCTGATTTATTGATCATGTTGTCAAGATTATACTTAAAAACATTTAAGTTATGAGAATTAACCACTAATTCAGGAAGACAATTCCATCTATCTATTATTTCCACTGTAAAAAAAATTACGTTGATTAGAATGAGATTAAGGTTAATACATTTTGTAATTATTACCACTTGTACTTGAACTGTTAAACTTAAATAAATCATATTTATCAAGTAAATCTATTTTAGCACATAATACATGGCTAGGATGCAATGCTTGTATTGCCACAAACCTCAGGAATCATACTTTTCAAGAGGGATTAGCAAAATAATTTGTTTTTATTTACTCAACAAGACTCGACTATTTTTAAATTCATATAAAGTGATCTTAAAAAGTGATCTTCAAAATAGTCATCCGGATCTGGATCTTCAAGATCACATTTTTCTGGTTACAACTACAAATGTGAGTAAATGGGTATGTGCATGTAGGTGAAAAATGGTGTGTGGATAGATAGACACAAATAAAAGTGGTGAAGAGAGAAAGTAGTGTGCGGGGGCTTTCAAAAAGATGCTAGATACCTGGTTGTCAGGTCTATTGCTTTCGTTATCCTCTTGTCGTGGGTCTTTTTTTTGTTGTTATGGATGTTATTTTTATTTTTATGGCGTTCAAGCCATTTGTCTTAATAATATTAATGTTTTTGGATACGTAATGGGCATTTACTGTTGTTTTTGTAATAAATTACTTTAAATTTTGTGCTTAGTTTTCATTGTATTTTATTTATTTTGTACTGTGTGTAATTTAGTGGTTTTTGTTTCATCTTGTCTGCTTTCTTCTTCACGTCACGTTTGGTTTAAATGAGTTTTGTTCGATGAATATTGGTCAAAATCGGTGATTTTTCATGATCCAGAGTTGTTTTAATTGTTTTTTTGTCACATTCTTTGTTAATTTTACATTTCTTTCATACGTAGAACGGCACTTCGTCTCCGCCAGCCACTAGGCTAGCGTAGCTTGGAAATCTGGTACGACTTAGAGCTCTTCTGTTCTGGTTAATCATTTGAACGATTTCTTTACTTAATTCTTAATTAACCAATTCCTACATATTCCGTGTCCGTTCTTCTATGACTTTGTTAATGGGAGTTATTCCCGCTTCCCTGTGCTTTTCTTCTTGCCGTCTTCTTTCTCGCCTGCGTTTACCCGTAATTAGTTATACGCGTTTATTCTGCACAGTTTGTAGTCTCCTCTTTTGTGTCTTCGAGACACAAGAGAGGACGGAGGCGAGGTATAGCAACGTAAATCTTCTAATGCCATTGTAAATCTTTCTCCTGTTGCTCTTACGGAGATTTATAAACATGTATAGAGTCCTGACTGCGACTAAGGCCTTAGAAAGTCTATCATCAACGTGCATCATATATCCGAATGAAGTAATCTTCATTCCGAGTACATTGCACTACATGGAGTAGGGATAGCGTCTATCCCCCACCCTGACATCTGAAAGTAGTCTTCTGCCAATGGACATTACTTTCAATTTTTCTTGATTCGTTCGAATCTTCCATTGTGCCTCGTAGTTGTTCAATCTCTCGATTTCTGCATTTTTCTTATGATCTGATCTTAATATTTAAGATCACTTTGTGATCTGATTTCGATCTTCAAGCTAACCCAAGTTGGTGATCTTGCTCATCTCTGACTGCAAACAGTTTGGGAAAGAGGGAATCCTTCTATTTCACTCCTTTTTTTAATGTTTTATTTCTGACCGAGTGCATCCCAAAAGAGAATATTATGGGACTGTAAACATGTCTTGGAAAGTCTGTTAATTTAAACTATTTTGATTCCAAATTTCTATAGTGTTCTATGTACTGAAGCGGTGTTTTCTGGGTCGGAGTATATTCTCTTCGTCTACAAATACTAGGGAGAGAGATATTTCGTATTCATTAGTCCGTTGCATTAATTGTTAAACACCTCATATTGTTGATCATATCAGTTATCTAGGAAAGCTGCCTAGTCTGCTGCTTGATTGCAATGCATTTATTTTGTGTTAGTCCGTTGGTTTAGTTACGTAAGGGTTTTGTATGTTACAAATAAGAGAATGGTTGACCTGGAGTCCTTCAAATCTTTCCTTGACTTATTCAAATACAAGGCAACTGAAGTGTTGGCTCATGGCATAAAAATATGTCTTACTTTTAAAGATATTATGAACAAAATAGCGAGAATTTTTCATAGTGGTTTTATAAGGTCAATTGTTTCACCATCTTTGCCTGTTGCTATACCATTTTTAATGCTTTTAAGAGCAAGCAAAATTTCGTCCTTTCCTGCCAGGACTTCATCCTTTTGAGAACTATTTAACCATTATTTGGTGTCAACTGCATCATATGTTTCGTGATTAGAATTATCCAGTTTTTTCAATGATATTTACTCTGTGACTTTATCCCTCTATTAATTCTCCACTGTTTACAATTGCTGTCTGCCAATAAATTGTTAAGTGTTGTTTTATCTATTTCTGAGAAGCGTAACTCAGAAAGAGAGTCGAAATTCAGTGACAAAGGCCTTGAGGAATGGAAATGTATTGTGTCAATAAATAACAGAACTACAGCTACTAAAGTAACTAAAGAGCTAATACATTATGTTACTAACCCAATATCAACCAAAACAGTTCGTGGGGAGCTCAATTCAGCTGGATATCATGGAAAGTGTGCTAATGCCAACACTTCCTTCCCCGCATCAATATTAAAAAGAAAATCGTGCAGCTACCACAATGACTAGACACTGGGCTAGTGAGAAAATGGTATATTCTTTGACAAATCCTCCTTCACGCCTTTTCTTTGTTCACACTGAATTTATCTATGTAGGGTACCCAAAGCAGCCTTTGATTCCGATTTCCTGCCTCTACCACCAAAACGGGAAGCACGGAGGTGGTTTAGTGATGGTATGGATGGATATATTGTGGAATTATTTTGGTCCTCTAAGAACACTGAATGGTAGAATTAGTTCTAAGTAGTATTTCTCAATTTTAGTTGACGAAATTTGCCTAATGGTATAAACTGTTTCCAATTGTGGCGCCATCTTCCAGGACCATAATGCACCAATTCACACAACTAAATTTAATAACAAAAGTGACGTATAGCACTTAGATCGGCTCCTACAATCACCAGATCTCGTTATAATCCAACATTTCGTGTGTGCTTTGGGGCAGCAAGTAAGGACCCGCTTTCTCCCATCTATCATCGCTGAAAAAGTTGTACGGGTTCAGCTTCAGGAATGGATAAAAATTAACATAGCTACCGTCCAGAAGGTAAATAACTCTATTCTTCGAAGTATGGAAAGTTATTGCTAGCAAAAGAGGACCAAATCAATATTAAATAAAGCTATTGTAATTTAACATGGTATTTCCATTATTTTGTCGTCGATCTACGTATAAATAAGGCTGGAAAGAGATAGAAGAGCTTAGCTGCCTCTTCGGAAGAGACGTACTTCTCTCCTTATTACGTAAGATATATATATATATATATATATATATATATATATATATATATATATATATATATATATATATATATATATGGTTCCTTAATTCTCTTCAGGAGCGTTTCATATACGGCAAGGCAACCAGTCATTTCAGTAAAAAGAGAAATTTCAAGAAGCCTTTTGTATAAGCTAACGTTTAACTTTAACAGAAAACGGAGGAATGTGATTCTTTCCTTGTGTATCTTTGCTCTTTCTAATTTTTGGGATAAATGAACAAAAACGTTCTAGTCAATGCGGTTAGGCAAGGGCAATAATAATTCCTTAATCCGCTAAAGAAGTCTCCTGGAGTTCCTCAACCCTCTTCAGGAACGTAACATATACGACAAGGCAACTATCCATTCCTCTAAAAAGAGAAATTTCAAGAAGCCTTTTGGATCAATAAAAAAATATATATAAAAAAATAGAAAGGGCGAGGATCCACAGGTAAAAAAAGTCACATTCCTCCGTTTTCTGTTGAAGTTAAACGTTAGCTTATACAAAAGGCTTCTTGAAATTTCTCTTTTTAGAGGAATGACTGGTTGCCTTGTCGTATATGTAACGCTTCTGAAGAGGGTTGAGGAACTCCAGGAGACTTTTCTAGCGGATTAAGGAATTCTTATTATTACCTTTACCTAACTGCGTTGACTAGAACGTCATTGTTCATTTATAATATATATATATATATATATATATATATATATATATATATATATATATATATATATATATATATATATATTCTTGTATCCTCTCTTTCCGAGTATGTTATTTCCCGAATACCCAGTCGGGGTGTACTTTTCGTATCCAATTTCACTCTTAATCATTACAGTACAGTATAGTGTTAAAATGGCTCGGAGGACTTTCTTCGGATGTTTCCACGGCCTTCCATTTTCTGTGAAGATATCTTCTGTGTCCCTCAATGTAACGAGTATGCATAGTGTTCTTATTTAAACAAGCAATGATGTCCAGTTTACGATTCCTCCTATCCGTTCTTTGTCATTTATCTAGCAATTTTCTCTGCCAATTTACACTACAGATCTTTCATTAGTTTTGCTACATCTGCCACCCGTTTTTGCTTTCTTATCCATCGATTTTATTTATGTTCATTATTTAATATTCCTATTATAGATCGTTCCTTTGTTTCAGCACCCCCCTTCCTCCCTCCTGCCAGTTCTTGCACATTTATTGTGTTCAGTACCCCCAGTTTCAAAAGGTGTTACGATGCGTTGATTACATACCTTGCATCATAAGGAGTTAGGTACATGTCTTCAGAAGAGGCAGCTAAGCTATTCTACATCTCTTTAGCCTTATTTTCTCCTCCTACCTATTTTATTTTTCATGCTCTCTTCCAGGGTCACACACCTACCTTAATATTCTTATCTTGTACCTGTTCTAATATTGCTTAGTCAATTCTATTGGCTCGATACTCCCATTAACCTATGGATAATCATTGCCGTCTTTGAATAGTTAATTTTGATTCATACTCAGAATATATATATATATATATATATATATATATATATATATATATATATATATATATATATATATACATACATTGATGAAAAATATATAATTTGGTTGGTGTTTTATTTTAATGGCGTGTGCAATTGAAAGCCATTTCTAAATTTCTAAATGACATTTAATTCACAACAAATTATATCCCAGACATCTACATATATTCTCCATCAATTTGTAACTTTCTCTTTACCCGATTGTTTTCAAGCTTCTTTGTGATCCAATAGAATAGAAGTAACCATGAATTATATTTATTTGCGGGTTAAATTAGGGAGTTCCAATCTGGCCTATAAATACAATTCGCTACTTCCCTGAACATATATTTTCTTCTCTCTCTACCTCCCCCCTCGCTATTTTAATGGAATAGGGGACGGATAACGATTTAACCCATTTAAGCTCCTATCTCAGATGTTCGCCATAGAAGCATCATTTCAATAAAACATTGGCCGGAACTCAATCAATCAAATGGTCTACCGAGTGGATATTCGTTGAACTGAAGGGAGCTACTCTGAAACACTAGACGCACGAGATGAGCCATCCTAGAAATTTCAAGCGTATTCGATCTAGGTTTTTCTCATTTGGTTATGTACTTATGCGATAATAAGAGAGAATTACGTAATCTCTCAAACACTCTTCCTCAACTCAAGTATTACGAAAAATCAAACCTGATGACATGATAAAATATATACAAAATAATATAGGCAAGATATTTCCTGAACTGGAAACAGATTAGAGCCTCAGCTACCCTTCAGGCAGTTGACCGAAAGAGGAAAGTAATCGGATATTGCTCGGAGTTTAAGAAGAAAGATCTAGATTACTGAGGAAATTTTATCCCTTCGGTTTATTGAATAAGGAATCACAATAGACGTTGGTCGATGATAAAATTAGATCGGCTCACTATACCTCAATTGACTAGATATAATAATACTAGCTGCGTACATACATTCTGCAGAACTTTGCGTATAATAAACTGGGTGAAGTTGAAAGGCTTCTATTTTCTTTCTGCCTTTTATTTCTATTCATTCACCCTGCATGGACCCAGCTTTTGTCGCGGAACGATTCGGTTCAGATGTTTTGGCGCTGGTTGGATCTTTGGACTTCTCTGTTCTTTCAAACTTTTCTCACACCTTTGATTTAACGAAATGAGTTCTGTATCTAATCATCCATCTACTCAGAACTATGCCCAATGCCGCTTTTGTGCGTCATTAACTATAGTGGCTCGGTGGAATCTTTGTAATTAGTCGAATTTTCAGCTGAAACAAGAGGGCTTAGTTTTTTTTTCTTCTAGAATCATGACAAATGTTTTTCTTTTGTTTCAGATAAGAAGTTAATTGGTGATAGAACAACAATCCGATTCAACGAAGTCAATACTACATAACGGAGCATCTATCACGGATACGAACAGGAGATTTTACTTCTTCTTCTCCTTTTACTCATCAGAACCCAATATGGAGAACTCAAGCTTAATGCAAAATGTATTTTAAGGAAATATTAATAATACGGTGAGGAAAAAAACACGTACTGAGATTTAAATATACTATTAAGTATATATTCTATAGTCACCAAATATTACAACCTTTTTGTCAATTTATTCTCATATTACCATCAAAATTTCATAAACTCTAATTAGTACATTTTGTATAATTTTAAGTAAATAAAATATGGCAAAAAAACACATAACTTATTTATTCAATACCTACAAAACGATCGATATGTCTGCCCTTTTGTATGGAATCAAATCGCAACCTTTTCTTCCATGACAGGATGCACTTTCTACATAATTTCTGTCGATATTATTTTATCCCACCGCGTAAATATTCTTTCTTTTAATTCGTTTTCGCTAAACTTTTCCGTTCGATCTTCAGAATCCATTCCTTTAAGTGTGTTCCAAATCCAATGTCGATGGGATTGTAATCTGGCGATTGAGGGAGCCAGTCATTTTTACCCATAAAGGAGATCGCAATCTTTTGCATATCGGCCTTTGTAAACACCAATGTATAAGATGTTGCAGCCTCGTATTACATTATGACATGTGATTAGAACGTGTTTTGTTTTGTTTTTTTACGTCAAAACTTTTGTCACGCGTTTTTTTTTTACCATACATTCATATTCCTAAAATTTTTTAAAATATATTTGATTCAAGTTTCTGAAAATTTTATAAGATGCCAATAGATTGGCAAAAAGGTAGAAAAATATGGTTACCCTAGAATTTATAGTTAACGGTATATTTAAATTTAATTCAGAGTGCGGGTTTTTTTTATGCTCCACCCTATATACAGTCTTCGGGCTAAATTTGACGGTTTGTATAACTGGAAAAAAACGGAAATATCAAACAAAAATAAATGTATTTTAAAAAATTCAAAATATTCCACTAGATTATAGCTGGGAGATAAGAGTTTACACAAACTAACCACCCTCAGCTTCTACCGCGACCTCGAGACGCTCCGAATCTTGTTGCATGTGTTCTTCACTGCGTTTGTGAGATCTTCGAACACCCCTTTGCTCTTGGCCACCACCTGATTCTTAATGTTGCAGGCACAACAATCAGCCTCTTCTAAATCGCACTACATACATATTGATCCATGGAATTAAAATTCGTGAAAATAGGAGGCCAGTAACTGGCCCTGGTGAAGTAGTAGAAATTTTCCGACAACCACTTATGACTCTTTCCTGAGGTATGGCGTTCCGGCAGCGACCCTCCCCAGCCAGAGCTTGACCATAGTCTCTAGCACCTCCAGATTGCCGTATGAATATTGTGTCTAGGACTCTGGTAAAAAATATTCGGCAGCATGACGTCACCCTGACTGGAGACACATCACAGCCCATCACAGTTTGGGGAAACATGGTCTTCATGATTCATGGAACGTCGCATGGATTATAGGCAAGCCACTTGATCTTCTAGACATTGTGCAACTGGTCTTGGTAGATCTTTTCATCGAAAAAGAACCAACTCGTCTTAGGCTCAACAGGATGCTTTAGCTTGTTCAGTAGCTTCTTTGCCTTCAGCAAGCGGTTCTACTTGGCCTTGGTTGTCAGAATTTAACCTCTTTCCTATTGTACTATTTGTAGCAAAGTTGCTCATTCAGGGTCAGCTTCATGGTGGTAACTACAAGACTCATCTCTCCCGCTAATTCTCGGATTTACTTGCCTTTAAATTGTTGGCCTCGTCTTCTTAGTCTCCCTAAGAGCTGCCCATATCACGGCTTACAGCCTTTACCGTGTTCACAGAGCATCGAGCACCAGGCATTTTAATACCTGGTGCGAACCATAATGATGCAGGTAACTCTTTTTTTAATATTCAGATGGCTTCCCGTCCTCCAAGTAAGCTAGCTTTATCTCACCTAAAACTCTACTATACAATTCCTTGACTGTTCACAGATACGTCAAACCGTTTCTGAAAAAAGAGAGACATTAACGATCGTCAAATTTAGCCCGAACAATAACTTGATGAAAAACATGACAGACATTGTTTAAAAATACAACGAAACACAAAATTAGAACACCAACACACTCTGAGAAGAAACTCTAAACCTAGTGAAGAAGCGCAAACACCACAAAGCAACAAACACCAACCCAGAAAATGAATTAGCAGAACTAAACAAGTTCATTAAAAAGAAAGAGAGATCTGATATCAGAAAATATAATGCAACTATTGTTGAAGACATCTTCAAAGATGGAAAGGAGTATAAAATTGCTAAAAAGAGACTTGAAAGGGAAAAATCTCACATAAAAGCTATAAAAGAGGAAGATGGTACAATCATCCAGGATAGAGAGAGAATAGTTAAAAAAAACTAAGGACCAGTATGAACAGTTGTACTCCAACAACAACAAAATCTAGAATTACAACCAACTAACAACGCCCAATAATGTTTCGATCATTCTCAAATCTCAAAATGAAATTCCAATCAATCACATAAAGAGCTACAAAGTACCAGGTCAGGACAATACCAGTTCAGACTTGCTGAAAGATTATGGAGAGGTCATTGTGGATAAACTAGTTTTCTTCTTCAATAAATGTCTAAATCAAGGCAATACTCCGGAGGACTGGCACAATAACAAAAAGAGCTGATACAAAGGAACTTACAAACTACATACCAATCAGACTTCTATCTTGTGTCTATAAAAAAATCACAAGAGTCTTAACTAGCAGACTGCAGAACCAGCTAGATGACCAACATTCGAGAGAATAAACTGGCTTCACAAAAGACTTCTCGACTATTCACCACATACATATTCTCAACTAGCTCATTAAAAATAAATTTAGAGTATAATATACCTCTATACTTTGTATTTGTAGAATAACAGAAAGCATTTGATTTAATAGAAACACCAGCGGTCATAACAGCCTTGACGAATCAAGGTATAGTTCGGGCTACATAAATACCATAGAATGCATATACCAAAATTGCAGATCCACTATTATATTGCGAGTCATAAGTGCCCGAAAATGTAATTATTCAACGCTTCATTTTTAAGCACCAACATGGTAGCTCCTTCTCTAACAGAAAACAAAAAGATACACGCTCCTATCATCACAGAGCCACCAAACAAAATGACTCGGTAGTTACCACCTTCTTAAAACTTGGAAGGTACTACTTTGACAAGGTCAGAAAAGAGCTCATGGCTTCTTGCAGGAACGTCTTATCCGTGACCAAGAGAAAGATTAATTCTCAGTGGTCAGACATCGTCAGGAGGGCCGAACTTGTCCAGGAACTCTAGGACATCATCAACAACACCATCAGCAAGTCAATGAGAGCCGGTTCCAATAAATTCCAGGTGGCTGAGTCTGGAAATAAACGTGTGATGAACGTTTCCGAGAAGCATTAGCTAAATATATTCAAACAGCCGGATGGGCTTGACATTCTCTGGTTCTTCTCAGGTGAAAAGGAACTCCAACCAAGTCCAAAAGGTGGGCAGGAGGAATAACACGTGGCCTGCGTAAGTCCCTTTTAGTTTTCCTTGTTATCTACACCAAGTTTCCATTGTTTTGGGGGGTTCCTTGGGGTCAAGAGAAACGGGAGCCATAACATACTGCACAGAGTCTTCTCTCAGGGCCTTAAGGTCACTGCTATCCTCTACATCTGATGCTGAACATGGATGTAAAGCCTTGGAATCAAAGAATGGTCTGGCAAATTAGGGACTTGTTCCAGTAGGTCTCTGGTCATCCTCACACAACCCACATGCTCTAGGAATGTGTGTCAAAAATTTTCACGATCATGAAACCAATAATATGCAACCGCCAAAGGTTCTAGCATTGAACACCCTGGAGGACTACTACATTTGTGGCGTCGTTGAGAGGGACAAACCAAAAGCCCCACAATACCAAGTACTCGTTGACGTTGAAGGCTTTAATCGTATACATTATGCCCTACATGAATGAGAACCACTTGATCCTGGCAAGCTGTCACTATCTAAGCTGCATCGAAACTGAAGGTGGTAGTATTCAATAAGCTTTCGTACTACACTTAGTGTAACAAATTATATGTAAATATATTGATTTTTCTTTTGACTACATCTTTTTTTCTTCTAATTATCTATATATATATATATATATATATATATATATATATATATATATATATATATATATATATATATATATAAGAACAGACTGCTTGGTTGGAGTATTTCCTATTAATCTAAGCTATCTATATTAAGCGGACCTCCCTTTTTGGACAATTCAGAGTACCATATGAGAAAAGATATCCTGCCAACTTCACGCGCGACAACATATACATGCAGCTTCACAAGCACATTCGCATACACGCACACCCATATACGTACACAAAACCATTCATCCAGACATGAAAAATTGATTTCAGATTAGGAAAGGTCTCTTTATTATTTTGGGGTACATTGACTCTAAACATTTTGGAATAACGGAGGTTTTTCAAGTTAAAAAGTGAAGCGAGCGAAGCTTTCGGGCTTCCTCTCCGTTCTTCCCACCCCTCTACAAGGGAAATAATACCGCTCAATAAGACAACTCCCCACCAAGCCGTGATAAATTAGGTAATTTTGTCCGCCTATCAAAAATTGATTTTGTCAACTTTATCGACACTGGGCTGAGACGAGAAAGCGAGCCAAAGTCGTTTGGCTTTCGAAAAGAACCGCCGGGCTGGTTGGTGGAAGGGTCCGGGTCCACTTACGAACCAAGAGCCGGAAACGTAGTTGGGGCGTTGAGATAAATGAAGTAGAAGGTAAAGGAAGGGTAAATGCACTATTAAATGATAAATATTCACTTCCGAAATCTCCCGTATAAGAAATAGCGTTGTTATTGAACTCCATCCATTGACGTCGTTTAAGATGGGTCGAATTCTCTATTGAAGATTCAAACAAAAGCTTTTGAATGTTTCTTTGTAAATATTTAAAAAGGATGATATTTTTTATAGCAAAATATATAACTTTTCAATTTCAACTTTAGAAGTGGAGGAGCACTAGATTGACCCATGATTCTACAACTATTAGATTTGCATTGGGGTCTGCCCAAAATATTCCCATAAAAGAGTTGAAATATCTTCATTTAAAATATATTCTATTTAGGACGCCATTAATAAGGTGTTTCATCTAATCTGACTATCAAACATTTATTGATTCTTAAATAAATCAATTTTCAACTTTAGTTTTTACACTCAAAAATAGTATCATTAATTGATCCCCTTTTATAGAAAGGATTAAATTGAGGCAAGAACTAGAAAGGCAAATTTTAAACTAGAATTCCTAAACGAGACAACCTAGAGAGAGCATTGGAATACCTTGAAAATTCTATGGGCAGTCAATGACTTCAGTTAGGTGTCTGTAGGGTTCATTTAATAAACCTGTATTTAGTGGACGCGGTTAAATTAACAATTATGGGACTGAAGGAGAGCTGAGTTTAGATTGGGAATCAAACAAGAGACCTAAATTGAAAGGACCCTGAAATGTTATCCTTTTTGTCAATCCTTAAAAATAAGGGGAAAGAGATCCTCTTTCTATCACATATGACACCGTAGGCCCTTAAATTATCTATCAAAGGCCGTGGGTTCGTTTCTATAATCAGGAGAAATGCAAAATTGTCAAAGCGAAGTTCAATTCTATTCCACGGCATTTCTTTAAATATATATGCAGATTTCGCTACTATTAGAACCACCCTTATTTGATCTGACTACCAGATAAATTGTTTACCAAAACCTTGAGAAGAGGGAATTGGCCGAGGGCCCTAACCCCATTTACAAAGCGTTTTTGAAAATTGCAAAAAGTAGCAACTCTCCCTATATTTTTTACTACCCACATCTTAGGGACTATTCTTTAGAAAAAACTTCCAGGGCCAATTCCCATTTGGTTTTATGCCACTTTTATTTAGTAAAACTACCCAAAACCATTGAAAAATATGGAAGGAAGCCATTTCTGCATTTGGGATTATTTTTTAAAAACCTCCAAGGATCTGTTAGTGGGAGAACATATCTTTAAATATATCTGAAACTCCTAAACCGAGCTGGCACCGTACGTGGGCTCCCCTTTCTTTCAAAAACCTTTGGCAGAAGAGACGAATCCGGGACAGAAAACCGCGCATAAATCAAGGGGGAATTTGTGGCAACAGGCAATAATTAATGGCCTCTTTTCGTTTAACCGAGACAGGTTCATTCTCATTAATGGTTTCATATTTTATGCATAGAACTCTAATTAATTTCTATTAGTTTAAGGGGGGCGACAGCCGCAATTAGAAACACTGCTTCCGATCAAAACCAAGGTAAGCTACATAGGGTGCGGTTAGGTTAGGTTAGGTCGCTGGATTGATCCTACGTTTAATTATAGGTCTCCCCTGTAAAAGAGTACAGATAGGTGTTAAAACACCTACTAAACTATTTATTCTTTAAATAATAATAATAATAATCGAAGGTGAAGCAGTCTCCGATCCCTAGGAATAAAAGAAGCTGACCAGAAACCAAGGGTACCAATTACAGTAATGAATCGGCCGACCTGTATCGGAGAGGCAGCATTTCATCTAAATTCGACCTAAGCTGTTGCAGAGTCCTGCTGTTCGTAGCCTCCATCGCATAAGCTGCAGGTCTTATGAGTGCGAAATTTCCCGCATGCGCTGGTCCCTCATTGTATGGCGATCCATTTTCGAACCCCAATTGAGAGTTAAATTTGAGTTCACTCCGGAAGGAGAAAAAATTACCAAGAAGTTTTTTCACCCACTATAGTATCTTTTTTTTACATGCTTCATTAGCTTAATTGCTAATTATTCTAGTAAATTTATAGTTGAGTTGCTTCGAAGGTGTTAGTTGAGATATGATAACACAATATCTCTCTTTCTCTCTCTCTCTTTCTTTCTCTCTCTCTCTCTCTCTTTCTTTCCCCCTCCTTCCCCTGGCTTATCCCTCGATGCGATCAAAGCCCGAAATAAAGAAGCCGAATTGGGTGCGTCGGCAAGTGACACCCTCCAAATCGGTTCTGGCGCGCGCGCCATCTGTTGCACGAAATCCCATTCACGCATTTCGTGTCCTCTTTGTTACGTGTGTCGATGTTATTATTTATAGTTGTGCCCCTCCCTTTTGGCCTCCCCGCTCGGCCTAGATCGGGGACCTTTTGTGTGTAAACAAACATTAGGGATCGGATTCGTCATTCGGCGATCAGGAGGTCAGTCCGGACCTCTTCTCTCCTTCGTCGGGAGCGATCTGCCCTATTCCCTCCCCCTCCCCCTCCCCTCTTGCTTTCTAGTGTCTCTCCCTAAGTCACAAGCACAGGCCATTCTCAAACCCCACAAGCATCCATAAACATAGACACAGTCTTACTCGCATCAACACACACACCTTGGTTTCATACACACCCAGTTACATACACACAAGCTAGTAGATGGATTTTCCAACATAACAGAGGTGAATCCAAATAATTCCAACATGACAGAGGTGAATCCAAACAATTGCGCTCCTGACGCATCAACTCATCATGAGGAGGTTCTTCCGGCACTGGAGTAATGACGTCATATCTATGGAAGGTAGAATTCAGCGTCTTTATATTCAAATGCTCATTCATGGCATCTGAAATATCGAAATTAATAGGAGTTGCTACTCACCCTACCCAATAACTCACTTTTATACTCTCTCTCTGATTAGTTTTGCAACCTTAGACGAAACATTCCGCTCTCTTAAAGGAAAGGAAGCTTCAGTTCTCACTAGGGGCGAAGCGTTGACGTCCATGAAAGTGAAAATGTTAAAAGGGAAGAGGAAGAATAGTCTTCTATCAACCACTTTTCCATACATTCACCTTCTTACTTCGGCTGTTTGTTCCTGCTATCCTTTATTCTTAGATGATTGATAATGTCTTGTTGATTACAACAGTTTTCAATTTGAGTTATACAAAAATAAATCATCCATAGAATGCGCAGAGATCAATTATGTGAGGTCCTTTTAATGGCAATACTGTTTGGATTCCAACTCTATCCCACTAGAATTTACTCCGTCATTTTCACTACACCATCACTCTTCGTTAGAAACAAGATTGCCTTTACGTCCAGAAATTCAAATATCCCGGCAGCTTTCGTGCGACGAACCTCGTCACAGCTGCTTAGCGTAAAGATCCCGCTCCGTAACTTTGTCCTCGCTGTAGATCATTAGTCAAAATTGAAATCGAGACAAAAATCTCACCTGCGACAAGTGCATAAGAAGAACGTTACCCGTGTCTTTGCTTAATGCCTCCTCCCAACTGCTTTTTATGCAGAGTTCCTCCCAGCCGAGTTTTATTAGTGACAGATGGGAAGACGAAGCAGCAATGCCAAACCATAAAAACAATTTCGCTACAACGTCTGCGCGGTAATTTATTTTCGAATATGCTTCTTTCACTGAGTGCATCATCTCCCGAAGTTTTTCCAAGATGTACAGATAAAAAGATATTGGCACTATATGCACTGCATGGGAGTATATATACCAGGGGAGGGGGGCAGATAAGGAAATGCAAATAAAGTTTTAGTAAAAATGTTCTAAATGACGATAATAATCGTAATTCAAAAGTTTAGTTGTCCTTCTAGTTTTGGTTTCTCACACTTCAAAAGATTTGCCTCCTCGATGGTAAATTCAAATTCAACCTTTACCACAAATTAAATATTCATTAAGCCAAATCAAAGGGAATGCTATCTAACCCATTAAGCTCCGCCAATGCCGTGAGATAAGAGAAGAAGAAATTAATTTCCAAAGGGAAAGCAAAAAAACGCTTTTAAATAAGACTCGGTAAGGTAGGTTTCCATCTTGGTCACGGACCACTCATTTAATTCTCAAATCCATACGGCAACGGGAGAAAGATTCAACTCCAGTCATCTTTTCCCGTTTCAATACTAACCTTGTCTATCTTTATGTTTATTTTAGAGGAAAAACAGCTTTCAAATGCTTGTGACTCATCACCTAACTATTACAAATGAACATCTATATTAGCAACAAATAAATGGTCCTCTACATCCAAACGCTCTCGTAATCATTTTCTTTACATTTTTTAAATACTTTTTTAAAAATATTTGATTACCTTCTACAAGAGTACCATGCTAGACTTAATATTCCGGCATAAATCAAAGACACATACATCTCGCCAAACGTACCCACTAATTCAAGACCCCCCCCCCCCCAAAAAAAAAAACCCAGTTTAGGCTTCACTCTCTGGGTTTTCATCCTCCTCTGACAGGTGGCAAGATAATTTTCTCCGTATCCTCTCTATCAAAGCCAGCCGCCACGTCCCCCTTTCCTTCGCTCAGGGATGGATTTCATCCGCCCATTAAGTGGGAATCAGCGGGACGCTCAGTTAAAAGGGAGTGTCATTCATTTTAACGCAATAAATATATGCCGCCGGTTGAATTCCCTCCTGATGAACGACATCTATAAATGAAAATAATTCTCTGCTATCCTTGTGGAAACGAAATCAAAACATTTTAAATGCTTCAGTAGATTAGCAGCGAAATGATGGTTAAACTATAGCAGGGTCACTTTTTTTCAGGACACTTTAATTTTATTCATCGGTCAATCATTCTAACAAGAAAATAATAAGTTTTGAATCAATCAAGAACATTTTTAACGGTTGACCTGCGGCATAAATTATTTGAACTGAGACATTCAGCTAAATCTGACCACAGTATCAAGTGCGTGAGAAAGTTTCAATATAATATTTTTTTATTACAAAAGTGTAAGAAATCACCAAAACATAAAAAAAAACATTAAATATTATTAACATACTAGGAGCAGTCAATAATTTTTGCAATTCGGATATAAGGAAACGAGATATGAGGAAAAGTGTTTTATTATTTTTCAATATAACTACCCTCGACTTCAATGCACGTGCGCCACTTGTCCCTGAGGCTTCGAATTCCTGACAACCAGAAATCTGCCGACTGCTGTTCAATCCAATCCTGGACGGCGAGCTGAACATCTTCATCACTCCCAAACCGGCGTCCATGCAGTGCAGCCTTGAGCTGGTGGAATAAAAAGTAGTCGCTGGGGGCCAGTCTGGACTGTAGGGGAAATGTTTGAGCTCCTCGAATCCGAACTCACGCAGGGCAGCTTGTGAAACTCTGGCCTTGTGGACTTTGATGACGTTGAAGTCGATCATGGGGCGTGAGGTTTCTAGGGACCCAATGGGCAGATACCTTGGTCATGGCCAAATTGTCGTGGATGATGTTGATAACACTTTCATGTGATATTCCAAGTTCTCGCTCGATTTTCGAGGATCATCTTCTCCACACGGGCTACATTGTCCTCGTTGGTCACGTCTGACGGGCGTCCTGGACGGGGATCATCTTCAAGGAAATCACGACTATGGCGGAACTCCCAATTCCAGCGAGCAATGTTTGCATAGGAAGGGGCGGTGTCGGTGTACACTGCAACCATGCGTTCATGGATCTCTTTTGCATTCTTGCCTTCCTTGCTCAAAAATTTGATCACTGCGCGGTGCTCAACCTTCTCTAATGTTGAAAAATTTGTGACTGACGATCTGCGATCAGCTACTGCTTCTTAAATAGACGAGGCAGGAGTGTTCGGCTGCAGGTCCTCGATTGTCATAACTTGTCCTAAAACCCCCACAAACAGCCAACTCCCTTCCTCTGTTTTGCCCTACCGATTCGCAAAACTTATTGATCGCCCCTCGTATATTCAAAATACTTTCCCAAATTCAATTTTGGCACAAATATGTATAAAACCACATATTTTCCACAAAGTTATCGCCTCTTTGGGAAAAACTTTCTCATGTAATAAATAGCCTTAACCTTCTTAACTTCGGCTTTCTACTTCATCCCATCTTGTTTCTACTACAAATCGAAAATGCCCTCACTTGTGTCCTAAAGTCCCTTTCTTTCTTGAAAAATAAAAAAAAGTGTTTGGTGGCGTGATAGTCTTTCCTCTTCGTTTTTTCTTGTATTCGCCGTTCGTTAAAGTAATTAAGGTTTCGGTGCCAGTTTCATCAAGCCTTGGAGTAGAGCCTCCTCGACTTGTTTCTCGCTGTAGTCGTCCGAGGTGAATTCTCACCAATGTCCAATTAAAACAAAGTTTATTTTATGTTTCATGAGTCATTCATGGCGTCCTGTTGAAAAAAAGACTCCATGTTAAGGTTATCCAAGATGTCACTGGTCTATCGCTTGTGAGTAGAATTCATCTGAGCAGGAAAAGTCTAGATAAGCTAAACATATATACGCGAATAAAGGATGCCTGATTTGGAAAGTTGAATTCTAGTCCAATCCTAACTATTCTTTCCCGACATGAACAGAGGCGATGTTTAAACGAATCTCCAGCTTATTTCCCATTATTCTTACCGAGTTAGCCACAGAGAGCAAAAGAACATTAATCGCCATGCTGGCATAATGCCCCACTCTGACTGGTACTCGAACCTGGTACCTTGCGTGTAATTCCGAGGCTTTATCCTCTAGGATAACGAAAATTTCTCTCAGTCTTCTTGTGCTCGCGAATGCTCTCATAGTAAATAGGTCCTGTCTTAGCTTAGGTGTACAATTGGTTGTAATGAAAGATGTGTGCTGGTCAATATTTACAATGATGCTCCTTGTTCTTTAGGACTGCTTCAATTTGTTTTGGCATAATGGAAACCAAATTTGTGATGATATCTTCCTTGATATTGTTTAATTTTTGTTCAATAAGGAATCGCAACTGCCTCACAATTGGATAACTTCTATTTATCAAGCGCCATTTTGATTATCGCTCACAAATCCTCTATTGAGTTAAAATCTGGCGAATTCCGGGGCCAAGGTCTTTGTCGAGGGTTAACGAGTGGGTAATCTTAGTCCCACTTCTTTAGCATCTATTTTAATTCCGCACCACGGTAAAGTGTAGGTGAAGTGTAGCCAATACACTTACCGTAGCCACTTCCGGTGAATAAGAATAACCTCGGTGCTTCCCTTTTGATCAAAATTAAGATAATTATCTCCTGAATGTGTTTTTACTCAGTGAAAGCCAATCATGGGTGGACTTATGTAATATCGAGAATTGAGCCGAGTGGATTGCTTATCAATTGCCAAAGGATCGTCCAAAATAGTTAAACACACAGATACAAAAATAAACTTTAATATGCAAAAATTGGAAATATGAAGTAGCATATATATGTATAAATAGGATTAATCTTCGCACTGAATTGGTAAGTCTATATAATGTCGTGGGGATTACACTTGAAGTCTACTTACTAGGATGCTTGCGTCTTAATTTCACCCGGCAGAATGAATTGAATAATATCATGAAATAAAGCACTGAATTAATCGTTTGTAATACTCGAGATTATGAGCTCAGGATGAAAATTCTAGTTAACGATTAAACTGGTGAAGTTAGGGGAGGGGATAATTCACTTTAACGATACCTTTGAGTTTGTAAGTATTTGGAGAATGACGGTGAATGTCTTCTTCTTCTGACGATGTTCGCACTTAGCTCGGTCGTCCGAGGTTACCGAATGTGGGGTTGTAATCCTAGACCGGTGTCCTGATATAATTATCTTAGGCCAAATTGCGAGGGCGAGTCAAACTGTGACTCAAATCGGAATTCTTCTCCTTGAAGTGTCCGTTCCGATTATTGGCACCTGGAGTAGGTAGCCAAAAATGATTACCTAGCTGCGTCTAGGGTAATCAGCAGAGGGAGGTCCTGTGTAACCACTAACTCTGAAGTGCGGGGGGGCAGGTTGCGAGAAGTTTAGCACCTACAAGTACCGTGACGGCAACAACAAATTCCCCGAAGTTTCTTCCTTGCAACGGGCAAACTGTTTCCTTTGTGGGACTAGCTCCACACACAACGTAGGTCCAAGATCTTCTGCCGGACTCCAGGAAGAATTTCCTCTTTTATTTCCCTTAAGAGCTAAAATTGAGAGAGAGCACCGGATTCTCATAAAATTCTTATCGTCGCGCGAAAAGACCTTTCGTCTGCCGCCAGGACATGCTAAACATTCACACCTCGTTGCCATCCGAGCTTTCTTCGTCTCAAGTCGCAAGTTTATGACGGCGAGAAGAAACTCGGGCCTTCGTCGGCTGGCAGGTGTCTTTTGATGCAGACATTTTCCTGTATGGCCGGACATGAATTTGGTTATCTCAAAGGCGCGAAAAGCGGTAAAGGGGATTCGATGCGAAAAGGCGAATTTGGAATAAGGATGGGGGGGACACGCAGCTGTGTCGGTGTATTTATGTATGTACTAATGCATGGAGGTATTTATACTTCTACAGTCTTAAAAGGTCAATGTTATTTTAAGCCCCAAAACTTTTTTTGATTTATTCTTCTTGTTGGACAAGGTGCGCCATCGTGCTTAAAAATGCAATTAACATTTCAAAATTGTTCCTGAACTTTTGGGAAAAAGCGCTGATGAAGCACGTTTTGGTATCATTTTGAGTTCATGGCATTGTTTTGGGGTACAATTGTTAGTTCTTCAGTTTCTCTAAATAAGAAGCAGTACCAGACATGGAGAGTGTTCGGATGACTTACCGTGCGTACTGCACGGGGCTGATGAAAGCGTTCACATCTTCTCGTCCTGACGATGAATCTTCCAAAAGCTCATCACAAATGTGAGGGAGCTTTATCAGATAATATCACTTTCCTACCCCCACTCTTCTTTATACTTCCGGAAAAAAAGTCAGATACAAGGGGATAAGAAAGCACAAGCGAAGAAAATAATTTTGTTGAGAGAGCCTTTTAAAACTCCTGGGAAACGTTTATCCTCAAGAAGAATATATCTTAATAATCAGTCCTTTACGATATAGAAACTCGCAACCAATACAATGTGGAATTAGACATAAAGGCATGCTGAAAGTGCAAGCTATTAAAATATTCCTTTATGCTTAATGGCAAAGAATTTTAGTAGTGAAAAAATGAAAGGGTTTGCAGCTGTGAGTCAAATATGAAAATTCACTAATAGGGGGTTTTAATTGGTAAGTAACTCGATGAAATTTTACAACCAGTGTGTGATAGATCAGCGAAAGCAAACGTCCATTTCTTTTTCACAAAACCTTTACCAAAAATCCAAGTGAATTATGCTTTTAATACATCTTTAGTGTTTACTTACTTAAACTAAGCGGTGTTCTTCAAGTTACCCAATTCATTTAATAATGCTTGTAAAGTTCAGGCACAAATCTTACGAATACAGAGGAATTTAAACATTGATAAAATAGAAACAAGGGCATGAAACAGGAGCTAATTGAGTTTTTGAAAGCAGGAAATATTTGACAAACGGGAATGGAAAATCTTTCACCTTGAGACCGTAAATTGGACATCAAGCATTGGATCGAAGATTTATGCAACAAGATTTAAAACATGAAAATAGTCCCTTGTTTTCAAGTAAAGTTGTAAACTTTTGCAATAATTTATTCCCATTTTCATACCTTAAGATTTATCTTCTGTCAAGGAGAGTGAAAGAATAATTTAAAATCAAAATTATCATGATGAAGGGGTGTAAAGTAAATATATTGACAAATTATCCTCAACATCACTATTTCAGGTATATTCCTTCCACCGCATAAGATAACCTTTCTAACTTTTCTGATTTTTTTCGATCTTGTGCAAGTTTCTTTGAGTTCAGGATACCTTTTAAGTTTTTTTCTCTTGTTATTGCTTTTATGTTCGTCTTAGATCAAGTTCACTCCAATCTGTGATCATTCAGTTACATTTAATTATTGCAATACACCTATCCAAATTCTACTTAGGTTGTTTATTGTTTCCTCTCTATCTCTTTGTTTGGTTGGTTCACGTATTCAGGTAGTGGTTTTGTCTTCATCATGCGTTCAATTCGTATCTGGGTGTGCAAGTATCAGATCCGTGGGTCAAAATGGGGATTATGCGTTAGTACTTTACTCTTTCAAACAGAAAGGCAATTTACTTCTGGAGATGGTGCCTGTACTTCACAATGCTTGTCAAAAATAATAAATGAGATTTCCTAGCCGCTTCGTCCTTGACTTCATCCTAATGAATGTATAATATATCTATCTATCTATCTATCTATTATATATATATATATATATATATATATATATATATATATATATATATATATATATATATATTTATTAGCAATGGTCACCGTACACCTGAGGACAATTTCTCAGTGAATAAAGAGTTCCCACCAGTAAAAAAAGAGGAAACTTTGCTCGAACTTAAGAACATTAAATTGGGAACTGACTTAGGTAGATGAGGTCACATTTGACCTAATAAGAGTTAAGGGTGAAAGTCTGGCTGACCTAATAGCTAGTCTGCTTACAATATGAATGAATAAGGGAAAGTAAGATTTCAATCACTTGTTTAACGATCCTGTAGTCTTTTTTTTTATAAGAGGTGACAAGGAAGACTTAAAACCACTGCAAACTCCTCGTACCTATCTTGTCAGCAACATATAAATTACCTAAAAAAGTAATTCATATGCGTCTTACCAGTTTTAAATTGTACTAGTGAAACTTGGAAACTGAGCATTAAAACTATCAGAGAAACAGAACGATACATTTCCAATATCTCTCAGGGTGCATAAAAGTATTACCTGGGTAACACAAATACAGGTGGCAGATATAGTAAAAAGTCAATAGGTGTTAGAAGGGTCATGGGCAAGATACATTACTAGAAAAAACTACCGAAAATGCAGCAAAGAAAACCTAAAGTGGACACTATTATACAGAAAGCGACCCAGAAGAAGACCTCGCAGATGGGAGCGGGAATGCATTTCCTCATTAGCAGGAGTAACGGGTCATACTCAAGCCCTAGACTGTGTTTGGTGAAGTTTCGAGAGTAGAATGAAACGAGCTGATAAAAACACTATTTTACTCAATAACGAGTAAATTAAATATACAAAGAAACCACTGTTTGGGAGCATAACGTGTATTAGAATGGGACTTGTTTCGATATGTAGTTCCCCATATCATCTTCAGCCGTTAACTAAGAGAAATCGACAAAGAAAAAGTGAAATACTGGACTTTCTTTAATTAATGAGGATTCAATAATTTTTCTTTTATTAAAATCGTTACAATGATCAATTATTTAGGCACTAGGGAAATCTATTTAGGATTGGCGTTTTTCACATGGTTAAAAATACTCTACGGCTGAAGATGATATGGGAAACTATATATCGAAACTAGTCCTATTCTAATAAACTTTATGCTCCTAAACAGTGGTTTCTATATATATATATATATATATATATATAT
>CAXAKS010000259.1:0-45000 GCA_963969495.1 Ceratothoa steindachneri | reverse complement strand
TTTGGTTAATTTTGTTGATTATTTATTCTTCTTCGCTTCTTTTTTGTTTGTTAAATTTTTAATTTGGGCACTTTGCTTCTTTTTGTTAAAGCTTATTGTCTTTTATACTTCTTCTCTTTTTTTGTGTTAGTTAAATTTTGATTTGAATTTGGGCCCTTCGCTTCTTTTTATCAAAGTTAATTTTCCTTTTGTTTATTGTTAGGTGTAAATAGGTCTTATGTTCTCTCTCTCACAGGTTCTTCCGCTGGGGAATAGAGATGTCCTTTATACTGCGCATATTCTGTGTTCTGGTATGTCTAAATTTTTGTTAATAGTTGGAAGTATTTCGTGGTCTACTTTGTCCCATGTCTTTCTTCCTAGCCTTTGGATCTCCATATTGATCGGTTTTAGTCCGATTCTATCATGTAGAACCGATTGTCGAATATGGTCGATCCTTTTCGAGCCAGTTATAAGCAGTGTGGCTTTATTTTGTACCCACTGCATCGTCCTGAGAGAGGTACAGCTTGCCATCTGCGTGATCACAGCTGGGTACAGCAGGACGGAGCGTACCAGGGCCATGTATAGTTTTTTCTTATTTGGCATGTTGAAGCTTCGGAAACGGTTCAGTTTCTTCAGCTCTCCTTTGGCTAGGGAGACTCTGTTTTATACGTGGGCCTTGTATCCTGATTTATAGAGTCGTAAGCCCAGGACCTTCCCTTGTTAGAGTACGGATAAATTTCAATTTCGACGAGGACGTCGTCTACTTTCCGCAGGTTTATTGGAATTATAGTGAACTTCTGGCGGTTGGTCTTTATTTTCCACTTTTTATCATAACGATTGATGCTATCAATCTCGGCAGTTGTCGCCCTTGCTTGACTCCCAGCGTTCTTGAATGGACTTGGAACGATTTGTGTGATGTCATCTGCGTATTACAGATACATCGAATCGTACCTCACTGGAGCAGGGAAGTCAATTTTGTACACGAGGTACAACAAAGGACTCAGACAGCTGCTGTCTTGTGGAACTCCCGACTCGAGTACGAATTCGGGTCCCCTGCAGCCCTCAATCGCGATCTGGGCTCTCCTATCCCTGACATAGTAACGAAGGACCCTTTCCAGGATTCAATTTAGCTGGAGGTTGAGGATCTTAAATTGTAGCCCTATCAGCCATACCTTATCGAAGGCCTTCTTTACATCCCACAGCACCACGTCTACGTACTTTCTCTCAGGCTGCTGCATGCGAGTTTTTTCGTTAGGAGGGCGAGGGCGGTTTCCATTCTTCGTCCCTTGCGGAACCTGTGCTGCTGAGGATTGTGAGCTACTAGCTCGGCTAGTTGTTTTTGAAGCCTGTCAGCTAGGAGCTTCTCATAGACTTTCGCAACAAATTCCAGCAGGGCAATTTGCCTGTAATTGACCAGTTAATCAGAGAGTTTACCTCCCTTGAGTATAAAGATTATTTTAGCAATCTTAAAACCCTCAGGTAAGTGACGCGTATTCAGGGAAGAGTTGTAAACGTTTGTAATTCCCTGAATGATCTGCTATGGGGCATTTACCAAGTTGTTTCTGGTGATGCCTGTCCAGACTGGTGCCCTTTGTTCAAAGGTTCTTACAGTGACCATGACCTCCTTTGGTGTTATGGGACGGCCATGGCCTGCCATCTCCCTGTCTTCGTATACTTGATGTTGTGGGTGCGTGTGCATAATCTGATTCAGTTCTTCGATCAGTTGGCCTTCAAATTCCTGGTCAAACTCTTCATTGTCTTCTAGGGTGATCCTGAAGACGTTTTTTCCAAAAATTCCTGAATCTGCCTTCTAGACCCATGGATCCTCTATATAGTATCCGTTCTTTTTATTCGAGCCTTAGTTCTTCCGGTTACTCCCTTTAGGTTCTTGACTTGACGCCAAAATTTAGCCGGGTTGAGCTTGCTATCGATTTTGCCTGTCAGACTGTTCCATATTTCCCCTTGTTGGAGGTTGATAGCTTCTTTTAGCTCGGTGCTTAGGCACTGAAGAAGCAAGCTTCTTTCCCGGTTAGGACCTTCCCGTCTTATCTCGTCGTACACTTCCCTGTGAACACGAGCAATCTCTCTCATCTCTTCTGTCCATCTGGGCTGATGAGGTGTTTTATACCCAGTCTTGGGTATGCACTCGCGGTCCGTTTCTAGTATGGACGTAGTTATTCCCTCCAGTTACTCGTCTATCTCCTCCAAGGCCGCGTCGCTTAAGTGAGCTGAGGCGTATTGACTTAGTCATCTCTTGTAACGTTCCCAGTTGGCCAAGGCGTAGTTTTTTCGGAGAGAGAGACTGGAAGCTGGATCGGAGCGAGAGATACTGTGGTGAGGATCGCCATGTGATCACTTGGGATTGTTGGGCCTGGCTCACTATGGTAGTTGAATGGGAAGCCTTCACTTGTTAAAATTATGTCAGGTTTCGTTGCTGATATGGAAGTGATATAGGTCGGAAAATCTGGCCCTATTCTCTGGATGTTTTTTCTTCACATAATCAGTTTCAAGTTTCGGCTTCTTTCGTTGGTACTACCATAGCCCGCCGCACGAAATCTGGCATTGAGGTCACCCGCTAAGATTGCCATTTTTTGGTGCCCAAACAGTGTGTAGAAGTTATTTAACGGGAGATAGGATTGATGAGGGGGTTGATAGGTTGCAGTTATCATGAGGTCTCGTACCAATGTGTTGAGTTCAACCGCCACAAAGGACTCATCAATTTCTGGTAGATGTTTGAACGAGATGTTCCCCTTGATAGCTATTGCAGCACCATCAAACCTTTCTTGAGAATGATTCTTCATGACCACTCTGTAGCCTGGTATTTTAATTTGACCAGATGTAGTGTCAATACCGTGCTCCGTTATAAGAATGATGTCTGGGTCAAACACTCGGAATATGTTTCCATATGCCGTAGCTTTCCCCTCCCATCCATTTACGTTGAGTGTCAGAATCTTCATTCTATTGCTTACTCTTTCCATGTTGTCTCTTCAGTGTTTCTGGGTTACGTTCTTCTTCCTCGCGTTTTTCTTCTTTCTGAACTCGGCTTTAGAAATTTTCTCGCAGGTATTGTGATGTAGGGTCACATTCTGGCAGAGCAGAACTTCTTCCACCGTTTCAGCGTCGACTTCAAAGTCGTATTCCCATTTAAGCACTTTTGCTTTAATTCCATGGATTATTTCCCTGGGTTCCATTTCTTCGGGAAAGGGAAACTGGTCGCATACATAAATTTTAAGATCGATACTATTTGCACGGAATCTTCTGTTTTTCCGCTTCTTCCCCTTGGCATTCTTTGTTCGTGGGACTTCGGTGTCCAATGAGTCTGAGGACTCCGAGGAACCATTGGCATCAGGCCCAGCATTTTCCCCCTCTTCGCTGATTTCTTGTCTCTGTTTAGGGGCAGGAGTTTTCACTTCAACTGCTTGATTCTTCTCTTTATTGTTTCTAATTTGGGGGGTGTCTTGTCCGTTTATTTGTTGGTTTGGGACCATCTGCAATTGCAGGACATCCCCAGAGGGGGGGGTTGTCCGGGAACCACATTTGGTCCATACCGTTTTTGGCTAGCATTTGGTTCAGCTCTTTAGCGAACGTGCCAGGGCACGTGAGATTCATGACGTGCGCGTGAAGGATGCACGTCATAATCTTCGTCGAATTCTCGTTCTGCAGCTTAAGGTATGTTTTCTTTGAGTCTACTTCTGAGAGGGCCACCTCTGCTGCTTGAGCGTAAGAAATATTTGCTCTACGCGTTTCTTCTTGCTTCTTCGATTCATGTTTCCTTTTAATAATCTCATTTTTTTACAGGGCAGGCCATGGCCATTGATCTGTGTCCTTGCCCACAGTTAACGCACTTTTGGTAATTATTAGTGCATGTCCTCCAATTGTGTCCCTTTTCGCTGCATTTGGAGCATGTTTCTAGTGGCTCCTTGCAGTCTTTAGTCACGTTTTCCTCCATTTTATAACACCTGAAACAGAACTGGACTGGAGTGAATGCTCCATTTTCGATCTGGTCCCAACTAACTTTGGCATTGAACATGAGTAAGCCATGTTTTTGTCCTCTTGGGCTATAGAGGTTTCAGTAAAGACTACCTTGAAGACGTGAGTGTAGTCGCTATTGTCCCTTCTGTTTTTTTAATTTGATCACTTTGGCTACCTTGGCTCAGGTTTGCCGAAGCTGGATCTCCTCCTTAATATTTTCTTTCGAGTGCTGCCCGATCGACGGATCGAGTCGCCGGATACCACGCTCTTGTGAGCCAGAATCTGTGGTCGTACGGCTGGCTTCAGCCCAATTCCCTTAAGGACCTCGACTGCCTTTTCCTTGGTGATAGCCTCAATGTCCTTTTCTTTTTCACAGATTGCGACATAACCCGAGGCCACCTCCAGCAGTCTCACCATGGGAATGCTCAATGTGCCATAACCAACCTCGAATACTTTTTCTCTGCTGGGCTTGGGCTGTCCGTCGACTGCCCGCAGAGGTATTCTGGTTGTATTCTCTTGGGCCATCTCTTCGAGACAGTAGCCCCTCTGGACTGTATTCTTCTTCTCCTCTTTAATCTCTTAGTAGTGGCGACTTGATTCGAGTGAAGAGTTCGTGCTCCCTTTCTTCTTACGATGGTGTTCTGTTCTGTATTCGTTTGAGGTGACTCCCTTTACTTCGTAACTAAGCTTCCATGAACGTGAACTGCCAAATAGGGGGATGAATGATGATGGGTGAACCCGGGAAGGCCCCTCAGATGGGTGAAATGTAGTGGACTTAATGATGGGTGGTGATCGAATCAACTACCACCACCAGGGGGTGCCGCCCCGTCTGGGGTTGGGTTATCGATGCTGCTTCCACTTACACAGGGACGATTGCATCTCCTCCTGTGGTCTTGACCGGAAACTGCACTTAGAGATTAGAGCGAACTCTCCCCCAAAGCTTTCAGAATCGCCTCGTAACCTGGTGGTCTCTTCTGTAGAGTTCCACAGTGTGCTAATCCTCAAATCTGCTTTCCTTTACGTCCGTCTCCAATTATGTCTATCAAATTGGACCGACATAGTTGGAGCGAGACTAGATGAATGGCAGTTCAGTTCATTTCAGCTTCGTAACTGTCGAGGGAGAGGGGGGTAGGTCGACATAAAGTCGCCGAGGAGCAGGTTCAAAATGTCGTCTGGAGAATCCCCGCGGGGAAAGTAAAGAGAATGTTCACGTTTTTGAGGCAGTCTTTCACTTTCCTTTTCCTCCTTTATCGGGTAAGAGATGTGTAGATTAGCGTAGTTTGCTCAAAGAATTCGTCAATCGTCCAATAACGACAACAACGGTTCAACGGTTTATTAAGTAATTAAATACAAAAAGGGGTAATTACATACATTACATGTAGTTATAATGATAGAAAATAGTGGTGAAAATAGATTTTAGCAGAGGAGATAAAAGCACTGAGTAGGAGTAGGAAAAGATAGCTTGACGGAGACTTGGCAATCGTTATCAATTTACTTTTCGAAGTTAAATTTAAATACTATACAAAGATTAAGGATAATATACAATACATTCTTAAGATTACTGTCGTTATATATTTGTTATTGTTCATTTAATTTTAGTTTATTTTATTACGCTTTCTATTTACAATTCAAATATTCTAGAGAGGTTAAGGATAATTTACTATACAATCTTAAAGTTACTGTTATTGTACACTTATTATAGTTCATTTAATTCGTTAGATTATTATATTTCACTACACTTTATATTTACGGTAGTTTTAATGCTTATTAAGTCTCTTTTTGTAATTTGTTAATATAGTTTTACATTAAATCGATTAAAATTTGATATATTAATATTGTATAAATTTATAATTTTTGCTTATTTATTTACTACATAATTTATTTTCACTAAATTAGTTTAGTAATACTTTAATTGTTCGTTACTTTATGTTAAGACTAGATTTTCTGTTACTGTTTATAATTTACTGTTTAATCACTTTTGCTTAATTTGTATTTATTTTATTTATTTTACTATTTTAACTATATCACTTTTCATTGAATTAGATTGATTTCACTAATTTGATTAGTTAATTCGCTCACAGTTATTATTCACTTTGGTTGCTCTTTTTTCGGTATTCACTACTTAATTTGTGATGTTTTTTGACCACTATTTATGGCTTTAAATGTTGTCATATTTACGTTATGTACGTCCCTAGGGTTTATATACACTAGGGATTTTAAGAGTAGGGCCGACACTTCTTTCCTGGAGTATGGTCCCTCGTACGTCCATTTGTACTCACCCGCAGCTAGGCCGATGATGAGTAGTTCCAGGTCGTCTTTGGGGGCCGGGGACAGGGGGGAGCCGAAGACACGTAGACCCACGTCTTTCCCGTCGAAAAAGAGACCTCTTTCGAGGATTTCTTTTTCTCGGTGAGGGGGAACCCTTCATGCCTTTCGTTCTCGTCCGAAGTATATTGTTGCTTCTGCGGTGTTTTCTCTGGAGTCTTCTTATTCTTCTTCTTTTTCTTCTTTGCGCCTTTTTTCTCTTCTTCTTCTTCTTCTTCCGAAGGCGTTTGTATTTTCCTTTCTTCTTCTTTTCCAGTTTCCTTAACCCCATTACTTGAGGGTGTCTTCTTTTCTTCTTCGATGAACTCGAGGTTGAAAAGGCCTGCCAAGTCTGGGTTTTCGGGAAACCAAACCTTTTTGTTGCAACCATTCTTCTCAAGAAAAAGGTTGAGGTGAGAAGAGAAGGTACCGGGGTTTGTTAGGTTTGCGAAGTGGGCAGCCATGACCATGGCCATGATTTCTTGCCCTTCCTTAGGCATGACCAACTTCGTAATATTCGTTCGCGTCGGAGTGGTAGTCCTTGCTGCCGTATCCGCGTACGTGGATATATTTCTCTCTTCCTTTTCTTCCCTCATCCTATCTCTTTTTTTGCGGTTGGCCTCTTTACGAATTGGGCACCTCATGGCCAGGGCCCTGTGGTCACCCTTACAATTTATACATTTTTGCACCCTTTCCCTGCACTCTTTTCAGACCGTGTCCGGTTTTGGCGCAGTTGGAGCATGCATGGTCGGCAATTGTGCAATCTTTTGTGGCGTGTTTTTCGACTGCATAGCATTTGAAGCAGCAGTCTATTTGAATTTTATTCTTCTTTGACGATTTGCTCAGGGCTGACCTTCAGGTAGAAGCCGAGCAGCTCGTCGTTTTCGCTTGGTTTGCCATATCGATGGTACTGAATACTATCTTTACCACGCCGTTTCCTTTACCGAATTTGTACACTGCTGTGATGCAGGCCCACTCTTGTTTCGCTTCGAGTTTTTTTTTAATATCTTCACAGGAATTTTCTGTGAAGATTGGGTCCAGTTTTGTTAGTATGATGGTTCGTTGGGACAGGATTTTCTACGTTACACTTGTTTTAAGCCCAATCTTCTTGAGATGAGCTTGAGCTTAGTCGGAGACCAGCCTCCCGACGTCGCCCATTGTGCTGCAAATGGTTGCATAACAATTGGGAGTGTCGAGGAGTCTGATCAGCACCACGTGGATCTTTTTATAAATTGTTTGTATCACCTCCATTTTTTCCGGTTTTGGTGCCCCACCTATGGTACGGAGGGGGATCCTTTTGCAGTCCTGAGGGGCTGCCCCATGTTGGGGCCCCTCTTCTAGTAGCTTTTCTTGAAAGAGGATGTGTACGTAAAGTTTTTGCACGAATAAAAAATTGACACATATTGCGGACCGCCTTTATATGCATCTGCCTTTTCACTCGATTTTTTACACAAAAAGGTTTACACTGCCTTCGTGGGCAATTGCTTACGCGGAGCTTTACCTCCGGTAGACTTGTGAGCTGTCTGCTTAGTACGAGCCATGACGACAAAACAAAAAAAAACAAAAGTTTTACCGTCCAATAACGACAAATTTTACAAAGGTGGTATATATATATGAGAGACAGCAGAGTAATATCCCGCCCTATTTTGTGCCCTTTCGTTGTACATGGGCGGGGCATTACTCTGCTGTCTCTCATATATATATATATATATATATATATATATATATATATATATATATATATACCACCTTTGTAAAAATTTTCCTATAGAGTGCGACTGCTTTGGTTGCCTGAGTAAGTCTATTGTACCACCGTGACGAATCCTTATTCGGAAATTTTTGCAAAAGTGAATTTTCTGCGAAAGAAAAGTGAAATTGTGACTCTTTTTGAGTAGTGTTAATAAAAACTTGGTAAATTGAAAAAGCTCGATATGTTCGAAAAGTGAACTACTGGCCTTCTTTGATTAAGGAAGGTGAAGGACGAATCTTCACTCCTTCGTGAAGAGAGGACTGAAGCCTCAATTGGCCCACTCGCAAGCCGGAAGCAAAGAGAAATATTATGGTAAAGTTTTTATCAAAGTACTTGGACATTGGCACTTAGTTCTCTCCCCCCCCCCCTCTTTTCTTAAACACATATTTACATTTACTAAAATTCATCATCTAACTTATGATAGGATGCAGGGAAAATGAGTGAGACTCTCCGCATCACTCTTAGGGTCCTCTCGGAGGGTCCGAAACCGGACAGAGGCAAAGTTTTTGAAAAATATTTTGGTAACTTACGGATTGCACTGGTCAGACTAATCGACATACAAAATGGATACTCTGCTATTTGTGCGAGGGAGGCCGACTGTGAAGCCTTGACCTCAAGCAAAGCAGTTGAATGCCTGAAGACATTAAATCTGAAACTCCACACATCTCCACAAATCAAAACGCACCGTGATGTTATCTGCAGGTGCCTCGACTCCTGGGTCGGGAGTCACTCGGCAGAGAACATTAAGGATGAGATGAAAAGGAACCACCCTTGGGCAAAAGTAGCGGAGGTAATTAAATTAAAAAATTACACGCACGTTTTCAAGGTTGTTTTCAAGGACACGGCAATTGCTCAAAAGGCTAAATATATTGGTTTGCTTCTTTTTAACGTAAGAGTCTGCCCAGAGCAGATTGAACGTGAAGAATTTGTCGACTTACAAATGTGCTTTCGGTGCTACAAGTACGGCAAACACACCACTTTAAGTTGCTCTGAGAAAGACCTTACGCTATGCTCGGTATGTGCCGGTCGCGACCATTTTTGGCGCGACTGTAAGAGTACCTCTCCAAAATGCCTAAAATGTGAAGGCCCTCACCTGACTATATCCATGGCATGCCAGATCAGGAAGCAAGAAATCCAAAAGCAAACCCAGTTAAAACGTGAAATGGAGGAAAAGAAGGCCAATTCAACTTATGCAAAAGTAGCCAAAGCCGCGATTGCCGAGACGAACAACCAAAAGACTTTCCTTCACATTAAAAATGAACACTCAACCAAAATAATGTGCTGCATTTATTATGCACACATTGCAAAAATCACACGCCCAGGTACTTTTGCCACCGAGGTCAACCGTATGCTCGTAAAGAATGGCCTGAAGGAGCTGTGGTTCCCCGACAACCCTCCTTCAGAGGAGGTTATGTGAATAAGCGTAGCCCCTCAGTGCAAAGAAACATGCACCTCAGAACACAGCCAGCACACGCGATCCACGTCTGAAGAAACCCAAACCAACAACACAAAAAGCAAAACAAGCGCCACTTACACCCCAAAAAGATACTACCGTTACAACAAAAATACAAACCCAGACACCAAACAAGGAAGCAGTGCGACCAAAAGAGACCAGGTCTCCACGGTCGAGAAAAACCTCAAAAACTCGTGGACCAAGGTCAACCTCCCAATCACGAGGCAGGGAACACCAACTCAAATATGATGCGAGAGGTTTCAATCTCAAGCTATATGCCTCCGAATCAGCGTCCTTTCTAACTGAAATCGATTCTCGCGAAGTATCGGAGGGTCTTAGGACCAGAAGTTACAAGTGGGAATGCTCAGATGAGGTTCCGGAGAGACAGGTTGAGGAGGCCCTCGCACAAAACAAGATTAAACTGACCACGGACTGCTTCTACATGAACACGGACACAGAATACAGAAAAAAAAGAAACGGCAGGGAACGCAGCCCACCCAATACACCTCATGGGGCCTAAGTAGATCGCGAATAAGCGTCTACTTTAATCCCACACACTAGAACAACCCAACATTACACAAAATGACCAACAGACTTACGATTATACAAATGAATGTCAATGGATGGGGCGGAAAAGGTTCCATCTATGGCAATATTATGCGACAAAGTGACCCTGACATTATACTTCTCTCTAAACACGGACTGACCGCGCAAAAAGAATTAAAAATATTTCAATACGACGGCATTAGCAAGAATCATAGCCAGGAAAGGTATGACGGCTACGCAATAGCCGTCAAAAAGGGACTAAAGTACATAAAACTAGGTGACTTAGATGAATCATACCTTGCCATTGAGGTAGGCACTTCCCTGGGGGGGGGGGTCGTGGCTACGGGGTACCAACCCTCAAGACGCGGCAATGTGCCCATGCACAACCTTCTGCAGATTTTCAGCCATAAGAAAAATGTAATTTTTGCTGGAGATCTGAATGCAAGGTGTGCAGCGGCAAGGTATACCTATTACAACAACGCAGGCAGTAACATCGAAGTACTACTTGACAGACAATACGTGACAAGGATCGGACCAGAATTCCCGACATACATAACGGGAAGAGCAGCAACGAAACCTGATATAGTCCTATCTAGTATCAGGTTTCCATACAACTACTACATTGAACCGGGCCCCACCATTCCGAGTGACCACCAAGCTATCAAAATTACAGTAGGAGTAAATCCCATTCAAATAGCAATCCCAGAACGCAAAAGCTATAAGCAGGCGAACTGGGAAAGCTACAGAAATTACCTTCTAAATTATATCCCAGACCCTTTATTTGATGCCAATTTAGAAGAAATAGATAAAGAGGTGGATAGAACCACTGATTACCTAATTAAAGCCGATGAAAATAGTATTACCCATATTTAATATAAACCCTTCCAGCTCCCCATTGGCCCCCTTCCATGAAAGCCCTGGCCCAAGAATATAAGGACTTGTCCAATGTAGTAGCGCTGATAGGCCCCAACCACAATGCCCACAGAAGAATTAGACAGATTAAAGGCGAACTCCTTACACTATTACTGACCAACAAACACTTATATGGGACAGACTGATAGAAAAACTCGACATAGAAAGCGACTCACACACTTTCTGCCAGACATTTAAAAGTTTAAAAGGAAGACCTACACAAAAAACAATTACACTCATAAATGACAGTAAAGAAATTGACGAGACTGAGGAGATTGAGGAAATGTTTAGGATTTTCTGGTCCTCAATCTTCAAAATTACCCTAGAATAAAATGACAATTACGACCTCGAATTCGAGACTGACATAATCCAACAGCTAAACACACAAATACACAGAACCTCTCCTCATCATTGTGTGCCGCAGGAAAGAGTGATGGAGGGCTATGGTAGTAAAAAAACTGCCTTAGAACTCTCCGTTGCTCTAAAGTTCTTTCGTCAAAGAGCACCGGGTACCACGGGGCTGACCGGAGAGAATTTCATCAAGGCCCAGCCTAACGTTTGAAGCGGGCTACTTAACATTATGAACGCCGCTCTGAACACGGGATACTTTCCCGATCAGTGGAAAGTGGCCAAGATGATTTTCATCCCAAAATCGGGAAAGCTCCCGGACTGCCCTGCCAGCTTTCGGCCGATATCTCTTCTAGAATTTGCTGGCAAAGTCTTCGAGAAGATATTGGCAAATAGAGTCAACTTTTTTCTCGACGAAACCAACCTGCATAACGAGCAACAACACGGCTTCAGAAGGAAAAGAGGGACCGACACGGCACTAGCCGTTATCACCGAAAAGCTTGCCAAGATCAAGGCAGACAAAAGGCATGCCGACCTGGTGCTCCACGATGTCAAGAAAGCTTTTGATAAGGTTTGGAAGAGAGAACTACAATTTAAGATCCTACAAGTAGGCCTCAACCCCATCCTTGAGAGGATTCTATGCGACTACATAATGGAGAGGAGAGCATACATTCACATCAGAGCATAAAAAGGCCTCGAATTCGAGCTCGAAGCAGGGGTCCCACAAGGGGGCTGTCTCAGTCCCCTTTTATAAAACATATATACACTCGACCTACCACAACCTCTCTCCGAGGGTACGATATACGTTCAGTTCGCTGATGATATATCGCAAATTTGTACAGCCGCTTATGTTCACAGGAAATTTATAGCGATAAATACGGCTAGGGAGATTTCTAACATCAACTTTTTCGAGAGGAGATGGAAGATATCAACCAATGCCCCAAAATTCAAAATAATTCCAATGTTTCGCAAGACCTTCAATGACATACGGGTAGAAGGAGGGCGAATCCCCTACTGCCTGGAATGGATGGTTCTGAGGCTCAAAATCACCACAGGGGGCTACAAGAGTCATATCGAACGAACAGTTGCGAATAACAAGAGAGATTTGATGGAATTTTATAGGTTCCGTGACCTAAATCCCTCAAATAAACTCAAGATATTCAATGCTTGTATTCGCTCGATACTTTTGTACCCTCCGGTGCCATTGAACGCAAGCGCCAAGACCCACATTGCGAAACTACAAGTCATCCAGAATAAAGCGGTTTTGCTTATTACAAACACCCAAAAAAGAGAACATAAACGACAGAGGGAGCTCCACGACTCGGTTGAATTATCTCCGATCAACGTGGCGCTCCACAAGAGAACTAAGAGGATATGGCAAGCCATTAGTGCCCGATTGACTCCTGAATACTTTCGTACACACCTAAACATCGAAGTCGACCGAAAAATAAGACCATTTAAAAGCAGCAAAATACAGTCTGACGGTGACGTGACTCCCAAAAAACACATGACAAAATCGACAATAGACAGGAAATGACTAGTGTAATGCGCAACTTTTATCTGTAGTGAAAATTAATTCCAAAATAAATCAAAATTCAAACTTTGCTAAAAATTTCAAACTCAAATTAAATTATAATAAAATTTGTTCAAATACCCACAGCACGAATAAAAACCCCGTTTCAAATAAAGGCTGGAATGCTAAAAGATCATTAAGATAAAAAAACTAAAAATTAAATTTACTATGATAATTTAATTAAATAAACTATAAATTTATAGTTTATTAAATAAAAACCAAAAACTAACAAAATCCATAAAAAACAAAAACAACAGAGCTACCCTTTCACCAGGGACCTTTTTATTCTATCTCCCACACGTCATCTTTTCTTTAAATTCACCCTTTAACTACTTTATTCTCTCACTATTTTCTCTCTAATTCTATCTAAATTTCACCACCTATTATGTCCAAATCCAAGTCCAAGTGTCGTATAGAGTGCACTATGTGTGATCATCATGTCTGGTCGTAGCAAAGGAGGAAAAGTTCGGTGAAAGAATTTCCGTCCAACGTCCCTCAGACGACTCTTGAACCACAAACCCGAAATCAGAAGTGAAGTCCTCCACCTCCCCGAGAAGCAAGAGAGGACCAGAATGGGGAGGGGTAGCACTGCCCGAAGGGGGACATGGGCCCCCCCGTCCCCCAGGACACCAAACGGATCCCCCTCCGTCTAATAGCAGAGAACCAAAAACCGAGCGGGAAATCAGTCTTTGAAACTATATTCGGGAAAATTAACATCCAGCTCACCCGTCTCATTGAGACACTAAACGGGTGGGCTGCCATCTGCTAGAAAAACAAGGATGTGGATGGAGGCCCTTGTCTCTGATCAAGCGAAAGAACCCTTTCTTAAGATTGGGCTCGAAGCGGTAGCCCCCCACGAACTACTCGTGAGGCGTACCGTCATCCTAAGAAGAGTATACCCCTTCTTTGCAGATAACACCACAAAAGGCATAAAGGACGAACTGGACGCCAAACAAGCATGGGCAAAAATCGACAAAGTTGATAAAATCGGCAAAACGTTGATTAAGGTCACCTTTAGCAACAGTGATATGGCTCAGAGAGCGTTAAGGGACGGCCTCCTGAACTTTTGCGTAGCCCTAGAGCAGATAGAGGCAGAGGAGTACATACACCTGGAAAACTGCCAAATCTGTCTCGAGATCGAAAGCTACTCAAACAAAAATTGCCCGAAGAAGGAACAAATCTATGCGGCATGTCCCAAAACTGGCCACGGTTGAAGAGACTGCCAGGAAGAACAAGTAGAATTTGTCAATTGCGGGGGAGAACATCGGGCTCTGGCCATGAGATGCCCTCTACGCAAATAAGCCATTCGGAAGAAACGGGAAATATTAAAAATACAAAAGGAGGAAAATGCCCGAGGAATTCCTATGCCACAATTAACATCATACAAGCAACCGTTAGAGTGACTCTGAAAGTGGTCTTGCCGGCTGAAAGCAAGGAAATTATGACAATGGTCATAGTCGCCCACCTGGCGAACCTTGCGCGGCCCGGCAGCTTCTCGGAGGAACTTAACACCATTTTGCAGCATAATGGAGTGAAGAAAAAGTTGTGGTTCCCATCAAACCCGGCATCTCAAGACGTGTTGAACATCAAGTTCGTTGATGAAACACAGTCTGAGACCGCCAAAAAAGCTAAAATTCAAAACGTGGAAGAACAACAACCAATAAACACCAAAGAAGACGGGAGCCACGAAAAAGAAAAAGACGAAAGCGTAGAAAACACTGAAAACACGAAAAATGACCCAAAGGAGAAGAGAACAAAGAAGAAGAGGAACACCAGATCCGCATCAAAGCAAATAGAAGGGAAGAGGCCTGACGGAGAATCGGAAGACAACCAAACTTACCCCGGAGTGCCCCTGACCGAAAAAGTCGATGTCCTGGAAAAAGGACATTTTTTTCGACGGGGAACAACTAAAGTTAAAAATTTTCGGCACTGCTGATGTAGACCTGAAAAAAGCAATCAAGCACAGTTAGTGTTAGGCATCAGAAATGATGAGTACAAGTGGACCTTTGAGGGGCCATGGTCTCCAAAGGAAATGGAAAGCCTTCTGTGCAGTGGTACGATGTACATCCCGGAGTCTAGTTTACACACAGTAAACGGGACTACATACAAAAACATAAAGTGCGGGATGATGACCTCAGCGATTAACTAACAGCAAAAAGTGATAAGAGTGTTAAATAAATAATATAGCCAAAAGATAAAAGTGTTAAATATATAATAAAGCGAAAACCAAATAACCAACAGTGTTTAAACACGCCACGTAAGTGAACGTATAACGCATAATCTACGTAAGTTCTAGTGTATAGTGAATATAAGAAATAATAAAATAAGGAAGTTCCAAATAGTGTAAAAACGAACTGAGCTGAAACTTAAAATTCAGTAAAACATAAAAACATAATGTGTACTAAATAAAAAAGTAAATATTATTAAATAAAATCATTAAATAAAATCGAAACTGAATTATTTACAACAATAATAGTGACAATAAGTAATAGAGTAATGATAAAATTGTCAGTGAAAACCAAGTGATAGAATTAGATTAAAATGAAAGAGAACAAATAAAATTTAAACAAGTGAGAAGTCGTAAATCATAAATCAAAAGACCAATATTAATATAAATATAAAACCCTATCAGTGGATACAAATTAAATGTCAAAACTGTGTAAATCAACAAAAAGCTGAGCTCCTGCGAATTCTTGCTCCAGGAGGACCCACTCTATGTATCTTTGCCTCCGACTAAATCCTTCCCCTTCTCAGCTATAATTTTTTAAATTTTTCAACACTTTAATTATAATGTTTTTGCATTGTATGATTTATTTTTTATTAATGTAAACTTTCTTGTACTCTTTCCTACAAATATATCATGATGATGTCGTTATTCCTTGATAATGAACTGAACAAGTTCGAAAGGACTTGGAATCCGCCTTTCATTTTCCTGTGTCATTTTGGGGATTTATTGTTCTACTCACGCGCTACTTTGTGAGTTTCTCATATCCATATATATATATATATATATATATATATATATATATATATATATATATATATATATATATATAAAAATAAATAAATATATATATATATATAATATATATATATATATATATATATATATATATATATATATATATATATATATATATATATATATATATATATATATATATATATAAAAATTAAAGCCAGAACCAGTATTCGGAACATATATAATTTGGAACGTTTCGAACATTAGCTATGTTCATCTTCAACCTATAATGGAGTAAAAAATATGAAACAAACAATAAGTTTAAACTGACAATTTGTTTAAAGTTTTTTAAATTTGAGAGAAAATAATGGGACAATGTAATACTGAATAATTTTAGAGTTGAGTAAATTTTCTAGAAAACAATGCAAAAAATTACCGAGAGGACAATGCAAAATTAAAAAGAAAAAGACTGCAAAATTATAAAAACAAACTAAGAAAACAAAGAAAAAATTAAAATTGAAAATGAAATAAATGAAGGAACACTTACCAATTGAGAGAAGGATAGGAATAGAATGATTTAATATGTGGAAAATTTGAACCGAACTAAACATGGTAGTTGTTTAGAATAACTGAAATATGGTTAACCAACTAATAGAACAATATAATTATCGGGTCATTAAATGAGTTTTTATTACATTTTAGGTAAAAATGAATTATAAAACAAACTAAAATTAAGATATTTGAATTAATAAATGTAAAGTGGTGTGGACGACTGACTCAAATTTAATTCTGGATTAAGCATTTGAAAAATAGAGATTCAAAAATGTTGAGATCTACGGATTTATCCGCAGAACCCAAAACCTTGAAATTTGAGGGGGACAATAATGAGGTACAAGTAAGTACCCGAATGATTCCTTATTGCAGATAATTACGGTTAAGCAATGGGACTATTTGTATAGTGGGAAACCGCCTCACGTTTGCAAATCCTCAGCTTCAATTGCAGCGTAGTTTTACCACGTAACGAGTTTGGCAACTTGCACATATAAATTGATAAACAAGCGAGGACCTGAGTAGCAATGGTAGTTTTTCCTTACGAGACAAGTAGGTTTTAAGAGAGATAGTATTAATTGGTATACAGTAGAATTTGATTTGGGGATAAGCTTTAGATAATAATTACTGTAAGTCTAAGATGAGTTTGTTGGTCACCGAATCTATGTAGGGTATTTTAGATAGATTTAGTGTTTTGATACATTATATTTGACGAGAGGAATCACGTGTATTTTATTTCTACATATATATATATATATATATATATATATATATATATATATATATATATATATATATATATATATATGAGAGGAAAGAGAAAGAGAGAAACAAAACGAGGCAGAGAGACAAGTTAGAGAAAGATGAGAGATTATAAACCGAAAGAAATATGTCCAAAACATTGAACCTCGTCGCTATTCATGCATATGCAACGCTTAGGGGCTGTCGACATGAGCGAGGTCGAACAGGAACACCGTCCGCATCAGCCCGGATCCGCTTTCATGGAAATCGACTCCAGGGCGGAAACAAAAAAGGGACAAAACAACCAACCTCAAACTCAGATTTTCCTCGTTGCCAAATAAAACGGAATTCATAAATATTTTAAATGAAAAAAAGGAAGAAAATGGCGGAAAATATTCCACTGACTTTTGAAGGGTTTGGTCTTTGGAAAGAGAAACGCCAACCATTTAACCAAATTCTACCATATTATTTTTTTTCACACTCTCGTAATCTCTCTACCTCTCTACCTGTCTGTGTGATGGGTATTTTTTCGTTTTGTTTAATCGCTCCTTTATGATATATATGAATACATGCAAGGCTTTATATTTCTCGGTGGATACTAATAATATACGTGGGATCCGAACCAGCAGTGTCTATTTCGAAAGACCTGTATATATATATATATATATATATATATATATATATATATATATATATATATATATACAAATGGAAAAGCCCAACAACATCCCTTGTTTAAGCTACCGAAAGCTATCGGCCCGTGTGGTTGGCGCGCAAACTAACACACATCCACCCCCAAGCTTAAACGCTTGATATCAGTATGTGTAGAGAAGTGATACACGGTTTCATTAGGTGGTGGTCTTTGGAGGTACGAACGTAAAAGTTAAATAGATGATATGTGTTATGGTAGCTTACGTGTTCTGTTAGCTCAGTCGGTAGAGCGTTGGTTTAGATTATCATAAGTCTGGGGTTTGAGTCCTTGTTGGGTAATGTTTTTTCTCTTTAATTTTTCTCGGGTCACCTCCAGTAGGATCTTTTCTTTCTTGTTTCTGTGTATCACTTCTCTCCGCCCCTCTCTCTCTCTCTCTCTATATATATATATATATATATATATATATATATATATATATATATATATATATAATTTATTGGCAACGTTTCAGAATTATTTTGAAAGAATATCAGTAAAAAATAGGCTGTTTTCTTAATAAAAATTAATACATTAAAAATCTCCCGAACGGCAACACTCAGTCCGTCCAGTGCTGCCACTCCAACAGTTCCAGTTTTACTGATTCTCTCATTTGGTCTCGCCTATTTCTTCTTCTCTCCACCTTGACAGCGAATGTGAGTTGCTGGCTTTATATATTGGGGATTATGGCGATAAGGTTATCCTGCTAAATTCTAGGCAATAACTATTTATTTCTATGCCAAATATGATTTATTTTCATTTCGAGATTGTTTTTATTTCCGTAAACCAAAAAAAAGAGTGACTTTTTAAATTTCTATTTACAAAATTTGATTAATTTCGAACTTAATTGTTCATTACTGACGTCGATAACATAGAGTATGTTTTGGTTGCCGTTTGTTTGTCCGTCTTTCTGTTTGACGTCTGTAAAATGTCCAGAAAACTACTTGACCGATTTATCACCGAGTTCTGTGTTTTTCATTTTCAGATCCTGCTTTCTTTCCCCTTCATTAATGCTACTAACAAAAGAAAAATGGACGCTGGGTGTTGCTTTTTCAATGAAGAATGGGAAGAAAAGTACTTGTTTGCGGAAACAAACAACCAGAAAGCTAGTTGCGTGATTTGCAGCCAAAGTGTTGCCGTTTTGACAGAGTACAATCTTCGGTATCACTATGAAACAAAACATCTGTCAACATATTTGATGTTTTCTGCAAAGTTGCGTTCTGGGAAATTTGAATCTCAAAGAAATCTCTTCACGGGAAAGTGAACGGGGCGGCCATTTCAGCAGCACATTGTCTTCATCACCAGCACGCCGGATCTATCTCCCTCGCAGATTGTGATTGAGATAAGCCCGCACAGTGAGCTTCCAGTGAGATGGAGCCTCGTCCTATTGAAAAATGAAGTCTTCTTGTTCATTTGCAATGAGCTCATCCCTTAGCCAGTTCTGAAGCACTTGCAGATAAACATGGCCGGTCACATTTACCTCAAAGAAAAACGCGCCATGAAGACGGTTCTTGGAGATGACGCAGAACACATTCACTTTGGGTGAGTTCCTCACGTGCTCAACCGTGGCATGGGGATTTTCTTCGCCCCAAAGGCGAACATTATGCTTAGTGACTTTGCCATTTGTATGAATTGTGGCCTCATCAGTGAAAACAAGACGTTCCTTGAACTCGTCTTCTTCAAGTTTCTCTTGCATATCAACACATAATTGTTCGCGCTTTCGCTTGTCATCTACCGTCATGGCCTAAATTAGCTGCAGCTTGTAGGGTTTTATTAGCAAGCGTTTTCTCAGGACGCGCCAAACTGTCGTTGGAGGAATCTGGGTTTCCAGACTTGTTCTTCTTCTGGACTTCTTGGGCATCTCTTCCGATATTATTGGTCGTCCAGATCCTTTGCCCTGCACAGACAGCTTTCCTTTTTTAACTTTTTGTGCCATGGCCAAATTTGCATTGCCGTTGGTGACTGTAGAGAACTCTCTCACAAATGCACGCTGCACAGTCTTGTTTGACTGTGTTCGAGCATACTCCATCATACAAAACGCCTCTCCACTTCCAGTGAATGGCATTTCTATACCTGTAAAGATAAAAATATCAAACATTAAACATAAAGTTTTGACTTATTTCTACGCATGCTGTTAAATTTGAAGTCATTGGAACGGTGACTGGCAAAGTTATTAGTTTTCAAAATTATATAAATTTTTTTAAACACCCGGGACATTAATTTCCATTTAAATAAAAGTAATTTTTCCCTTTCGTCACGAGCTTATGTAACCTAGTTTTATTTAATCCAAGTACACAGAAACACAAAGTAACCTTAAGTTTACATGTTTATTGAGTGAGAAAAGTGTATGCAAAGCTCTACATATAGTTGCATGGGTCACTTTGGGTCATATTCAAAAGTTAAACTTCACCAGAGCACACGAATCTTGCTTTGACTCATTCCTGGACATCAGATGTCTACTTGTCTCTTGTGCCCTGATTCCTCCATCCCTTTTTTCAGGTGAGAAATACTTGGAAGAAGCCTCAGTCACCATACTTACAACCCTCTCAATGCTCTGTCTGTGACAAGGCTAGTCAAGTAAGTACTTTCATGGGAGAGTCAATGAAGTTTTTCAATTCAGAAGTACTTAAAGAGAAAGTGAGAGGTGGCTTAGAGACATCCTCTGACCAACCGATCAGATCTCCAATCCTGGTAGCGTATCAATTAATGCCTGGTGTTCTTCTTTTCTTGCTGCTTTTCCTGCTAAAACAGCGCTTTCCTCCTTACGTTTTCTCTTTCTGTCTGTTATCCTTTATTTTTCTTTCCCTTCTGAAGCTCTTAATTGTCTATTATACTCTAGAATATCAGGACCTCCAATTTGAAAGGTACCTTTACTTCCAACCTTCTCCTTTTGTCTTTTAATAAAGGCCAATTCCCTAGTAGGTATTTTTTTCTCTTTACTACAAAAACAATTAATGTGGGCTTCAGTCTCACAGCCATTACAACCTACTTCCCCACAACTGGAAACTTGAAATTTGCATGTCAATATATTAAATAACTTATCTAGTTTTGCAATTAACCTCTCTTTTACTTCAATTCTTCCTTTACCGAGGGAAACCTTTACTACCTCCTTCCACACCTCCTTAAGCTTTGATATTATTGTGACCTTTTGATTTACAACAGGTGGTTTGAAGAGAGCATTAGCTTTGGTCCACTGATTAATCAAGCCCTGATACATGTCTTTTACCAGCTGGTCCACTTCATAATTTCTCCGGTCATCTTCACTTTGCTCCCTCAAGTAGATGCCGTCCCTCAAAATATCTTATTGTTGGTAACTCAGACACCATCAGCTCTTGTCCAGTCCCAACAAAATTAGTCAGATGAGAACTTGAATTGGACCTTGTCTTGATTTTCGCCATTGTCACACCAATCGCAGGTATATCTGCAAATAAAAAGATGGCACTTAGATTAAGAAATAATCTCTACCAAATAATGATATGTCATTCTAAAATTATCCACAGCCTTTACTAGCATTCAAATAAAATGTAAATGCTCTATAAACAGTTACCAGTTACAATAGTTATCAGAACTGGCAACAATACTGGAATATTGCCTTCCACTGAGTAATGAGTACAGGCTACTTGCAATTTTGGAGTTACACCAAACTAAATTATGGGTCATTTTTAACAGGTTTCCTACTTCTCATGTCTCTCTAATACATTTTTAAATTTTTATAGGCAAATATCTTTCAGACTATATAAATGTATTGATGATAGAAAACGGTAAATTTGATCTCTTATGGGTAACTAAAATAAGAGTAAAATATAGCAAATGACCCAGAATTAACAATATTTCAATTTCAAATTGATGTAGGTTAGATCAATCAAAATTTAACTTTTCTGCCAAAAGTATGTTCTTACACCAATATTCATCATTTGAATACCCCTCATCACCAGTTTCATAAAATTCTAGTGTATCACCCGCCCGATTACAATATTCTCTACTATTAGTTTTTAACATCAACGCACAATATAAAATTAAATCACCATAGAAAGAAATTAATTAAATGAAATTAAAGTTTACATGTCATAGTCTTGGGATCGAAGCCGGAACACCTCATAGGCTACATACAGCAAATATCGCACCTTAAGCATAACGCCACCAAGACAGTTAAACATATAGTACAATCTTACGATTATACTGGCCAACAAATTTGAACTTATTTTAATCAATGGAGACCTGAGCAAACTTTTATCATGGCATTTCTCTCGTTGATTTTAAATCTGACTTTAGCTTTTCTTTATCACATCAAGTTTTCGAGATATTCGAAAATGCAATATGACCACCGTCGCTGATAGAATGTAGCGTTTTACTCTGATTTCTTTGCCGAAACTGGTGATATATGGTTGCATAGCGCCATTGCTAGAAAAAGATTGCCTTCTGTATATCTTCATTTGCATTGAGAAGTTGAACTGACACAAAATGATGCATTTAACATATAGAAACTCTAAAATTTATCATTCTCTTTAGGCGTAAACATATGATAAAGATAAATAGCCATGTTTTGTTTATTCCACAAACATCTTAAAGTTAATGGTACTCATATTGTATGTATAAGAATGGTAAACAATGATTGAAGGGCTAATAAGTCAAAACTCTTTCATGAACGTTGTGCATGGGATTTGAGGTGGGAATTTTTACTCCAGATTATCACGATACAACATCCAACAATGATCTCTCATCATGCTCTTATTCCAAAATACTTGATAGCGAGTTTGCATGGTCTTGATATCCTGGTGGAAACGTTCACCTTGCTCATCACTTACCGCTCCAAGATTGTCTGGGAAAAAGTTTAGGTGCGAATGCAGGAAATAGATTTTAAGTGACAAACGGCATCCCATTTCTTTATAAGATTGAAGAAGGTTTTCCACGCCATCTCTGTATGCAGGTGACTTGTTGATACCCAGAAAGTTTGCACATAACCACTTGAAGGCTAGCAATGCATTTAGTTCAAGAGGAGTAAGGGTCTTCTCGAAGTCAGGGTCTGCTAAAACCTCCCTGATTTGTGGTCCCACAAATATGCCTTCTTTTAATTTTGCCGCGCCTAGTTGTGGAAATCTTTTGCACAGATATTGGAATCCCTGAGAATTGTCCTTAGCCATTGCTTTCACGAAGTTTTTCATTAGACCTAGTTTCAAATGTAGAGGTGGCAGATATATTTTCTGAGGCTCTACCAGGGGAACAGACTGAACACTGCTTATTCCAGGCTCATATGTACATCGAAGTGGCCAGTCACGCCTGTCATAATGTTTTGCAGTGGCTGGCTATCCCACAGGTAGAGGAATCAACAGTACTTCGTGAATCCTCCTTGCATACCCATTAGCATACCTATGACTTTTAGATCACCACAGATGTACCACTGATGGGCTTGGTAGTTTATGGCTTTAAAAAGAATATCCATATTGTCATATGTCTCCTTAAGGTGGACAGAATAGCCAATAAGAATGGAAGGTTTTACATTGTCATTGTGCAATAGGACAGCTTTCAGACTTGTCTTAGAAGCATCAATAAAGAGAGGCCAGTCATACGCCTCATATGTCTCTGGCAAGGCTTCAAACAATCCATTTATATAATGACAGTAGCAGAGAGGTCCATTAACTGTGAATAATGAAGTTAAATCACGATTACGCTTTCTAAAGTAACTCACATGCACATTTTTCTCAAGTAACAATTCTCCTGTAGTCGAGATGCTAGAAGTTCTGCTTCTCCTTTGACATTGAAAGATCTCTCACAAAATCATTTAAATCTTCCTGAGTAAATAACTTTGGCTCAGAGTTAGCATCCTCATATTCAACATCCGCATCTAATAGGCATTAACCTTCAGTACTGCTATCATCACTGATATTATCAGGTATGAGGATATCATCAGGTGGAACTGGAATTAGCAAAGATATATCATGTGGAACTGGTCTGCACGCTGAATAAACAATTTGGTATTTGTTCTTTGCAGAAATCCCTTTTGTAGTCACACTGCAGAAATAGGAATCTTCTATATGACCTCTGGGCTGTCTCCATATTATAGGAACAGCGAAGGTCATTGAAGCTTTCTTTTTTTTAATCCAGTCACGTAATCCATTAGAGCAGGAAGTATAAATTTAGTGTGGTACCCATGCTTTATCTTGGTCACCCAGAGGGCAACCGAAGTAGAGTTTGTACATTTTCTTTATATCATTTGTGATAGTACGCTGCTGAGATTTTGTTTTAAAATGCCCACATACATAGCAGAATTTATTTCGATGATTTTGAACTATCGAGGCATTGTTACTGCCTAGTGGAAATATTTGGAAGCCTCTTATGATCAATGCAGAAGGAGTAGCTTAGAAGATGCACATCACATGAGGAACCAAAAAAGCATAAAACATAATTATAAATAGTTGCGCAAAATATGCATGCTGGTTACAAATGTAAATGAATTCCTCTCTATACCCCTTTAACCAGCAAGAACTCACGAAGCATCTAGTTTGCTCATCTTAGCAGTACAATAATGATGCATGCAATAGAGCAATACCAGTAATATACTACATTTTATAATCGCAAGCGGCCATTTGAATTTTTGGCATAGCTTAAAAACAGTACGTGCTAGAGCAAAAACGAAGGCAGATTCGGATTCAGCATTGAAAATTCCTTTATAAAAGTATAGTAAGGTCTCTGATGAAAAATGTGTGTTAACCAGTGTTATTATCCATTTTCGAACACTGGTTGTCAATCTAGCTTTATATTACATGCAACTGTACTATGGATAGCCTAATATTTGAATGAAATAGGTAAGTAATGGGTCCTTAACCATAAGGAAAGAACTCGCAAGAACTCCTGAACTGGGAATATCACAGAAACATACATACATAAATAGAGCTACACCAATTAACGTTTTCTTGATTTTTCATTTGAAAACCGTTCAATGAAGGTTTCAAATATCATTGAGAAGGTGACATCACTTTTAATTGACATCACAGAGTCGTTGATGAACGGTATTTGTTTTTTTTATCAAAAAAAGTTTGAAAAATGAACGTTCACCTTCACAGACTGTGACTGCAATGTTAAGAACAATCGCAGAGCAGCTGAAACATTGGCAAATGTTGAATGTACAACTGGATTCTTCCTCAAATATTTCAAAAGGACATAAAAATCACGATCTAACTTCAGATGGGTTACAAATTCTGAGAAAATTACAAATTCATCATTGCTGCGAGGTTCCAAGTATATTTTACCAAGGTGGATACTCCAACTTTCAGCTGTGCAACATCATTCTCCCTCAATGACTTGGTAAAAACAAAGTTGTCAGATATCTGTTGATAAGCCTGTCGACGTTGAGATAAACTTCCATTTACGAGGGGCGGTCAATAAGTTTTGCAATTCGGATACAAGGAAACGAGATATGAGGAAAAGTGTTTTATTATTTTTCAATATAACTACCCTCGACTTCAATGCACTTGCGCCACTTGTCCCTGAGGCTTCGAATTCCCGACAACCAGAAATCTGCCGACTGCTGTTCAATCCACTCCTGGACGGCGAGCTGGATATCTTCATCGTCCCCAAACCGGCGTCCACGCAGTTCAGCCTTGAGCTGGCGGAATAAAAAGTAGTCGCTAGGGGCCAGATCTGGATTGTAGGGAAGATGCTTGAGCTCCTCGAATCCGCACTCGCGCAGGGCAGCTTGTGCAACTCTGACCCTGTGGACTTTGACGACGTTGAAGTCGATGATGGGGCATGAGGTTTCTAGGGACCCAACGGGCAGAGACCTTGGTCATGGACAAATTGTCGTGGATGATGTTCATAACACTTCCATCTGATATTCCAAGTTCTCGCTCGATTTCTTCGACCTTCACCCGTCGATTTTCGAGGATCAACATTGTTCTCGTTGGTGACGTCTGACAGGCGTCCTGGACTAGGGTCATCTTCAAGGGACTCATGACCATGGCGGAAATCCCTTTTCCAGCAAGCAATGGTTGCATAGAAAGGGGCGGTGTCGGTGTACACTGCAACCATGCCTTCATGGATCTCTTTTGCATTCTTGTCTTCCTTGGTCAAAGATTTGATCACTGCGCGGTGCTCAACCTTCTCCATTGTTGAAAAATTTGTGACTGACGATTTGCGATCAGCTACTACATCTTAAATAGACGAGGCAGGAGCGTACGGCTGCAGGTCCTGACTTATCATAACTTGTCCTAACACTCCCACAAACAACCATCCCCCTTCCTCTGTTTTGCCCTACCGATTCGCAAAACTTATTGACCGCCCCTCGTAACTTGTTAATGATGACAACAAAACTCTGTACACGGAACTTTTGTGCACCTTGAAGATCTGCATCACGCTCAGTAGAATCATCAGCTTGGCGCCGTTGTCTTCTGTTTCGTACCTTTTCCGATACATCTACTTATTGCTCACTTTCCATGAGATTTTTGCTTCATTCTCCAGTTCATCAAATTGATTACGAAGCTCAGCAATAAAACTTTCAAATGATAGAAACAATGATACAACCATGTTGATATCAATATTTTTGCTTTGGAGAAGAGTACTAGCTTTTTGAAAACGCTGTAAGATCTTATTCTAAAGAACACACATAATTGCATTTTCAAGAATGCACATTTTTTCTGCAAAAACTGATGCATCAAGTCGAGCATCTCCTTGTACTTATTCATTGTCTTCAATTTCATTTAACATAGCATAGACGTTAGAATAATTCATGTGCAATGCTTTCACTGATTCAGAATGGAAATGCAAACGTGTGGATGATAATGTTTTTAAGGTTAGAATTATACCATTTTCATTAGGTGACAATCACTTTGTTAGAAAATTCCAGCAGGTTGTTAATCCAACTGAATATGCATATAATTCAGTATCTTGCCACAATTACTCCAGTCATTGAAACAATTAGTGACAAAGTGAATAAATTATATCCATTAATTTAAAACTCCTTGATATTTTCCTTATGGAACTGACTTACCCAAGTGTCAGTAATACAAACAATATCTAAACTCTCCGCAGTTATATAAGATGAGAGTTCTATTTTTTTATTTCTAATAATTTTTCTATTTGTATAAAATTCTTTATATTTTTCTCTGTTCCTTAAATAGTGTAGGCACAGTCTGGATAGTCTGGAACAACACTTAGTAGCGTGATTGTACAAAAATCATGACTTATAGTCCCTTTTTTTTTAAATTAACACATTTCCTTGTTTTAACCTAACCTTACTTTTAATTAGTCGAGGTAAATTAAATGTTGAAGAAACTTAGACAACCCCAGCCTAGCACACCCTAACTAACATAACCCAATTCAGCCTAACCTAATCTAACCAACCTAACATACCTGTAACCAGCGAACCTAGTTAAGTTAGGTTAGGATAATTAGGTTTGTACTTGGGTTAGGCTAGGTGTTAGCCTAGTTAGGTTAGGCTGGGGTTGACTAGTTTAAGTTTTCTCACTTTCCAGGGTGTAATTAATAAAAGCTTTCACGGGGTAAAAGCAATAAATAAATACAAAATAAAGAAGGGTGCAATACTTACGAAGTTATGAAGTGTTACCTATTAAACAAGTCGGTTAATAACAATAATTTCATAAAACAAATATTCATTTGGAAATCCTCAAAAGTACAAATATTTTAAAACTTCTCGGATACAAATCCCAGATCTTGACTGGAACACTATAAATATTTTTTCTTGCCGGGGTGTCTACTGAACGGGACCTTGGGTCCCGTCAGTCTCTTGCCTCGTGACCGGTTTTCCCAGAAAGAAAGGTATGAAATGATATATTACAGTTTTGAGTGATAGTAGTAGAGTTATAGAAGTTTAGTGTGAAGTTACAGTTTCATCAGCATTTAAAAACACATTATAATTGTAGTAATTGGCAACTTGATAATCTTAAGGCTCCAGGCATTTCAATAATGTGAAGGCCCATTATGGGTCGGGTCTAGCAGGTTTTGTGGGCTTCTGTGGTTGGCGTATAGGTAAGTCTGGCCCTAGGGGTGAAGTTCACACACGGCATTATACATCAGTAAGCACTATGTTGGACAGACTTAGATATTTCTTGGATACTGAAATCAGTAGTTTCTGTCGGAAAATTTATTCGGGGTCATGCACTTGATTATTGCCAGTTCCAGGCTTTCTTGAAGAAATTAATTATGTTTTCTGTGACTTGCCTTATCATACATCAGTGAGGTGGTTTCGTTTTTATAAGCCAAGAAGAGAAATAGATTTTTCTCACCGAAAAAGATCCACCTCTGTCGGACCCAACCTGGCTGTCAAATTTGTCATTTTTAGGTGAGATCACATCCCGCATGAATGAATTGAACTAAAAACTCCAGGGCAAAGATAACTTTATATGTGATTTCTATAGAATCATCAAAGATTTCAGAGAAAGCTGTAATCGTTAAAGCACAACTGGCGTTCCCAAGGGTGGGTGCTTGAGTCCAATATTATATACTATCTACACTGCTGACATCTCGCCACCAACCCCCGAAGGATATATAAACATACACGTCACGGATGACATAACACAAGTGATAGTGTCACCGTATTGGCACAGTCAATTCCAATCGAGAACAACAGGAGAGAAAAGACAAGAATCAATCAATACGGACAGAAATGGAGGACTAGCACGAAACGAGAGAAATTCAGGGTTATAGCAGATATATACGAGTACCTAGACGATGAAATATTTAGATACCGTAACGAATGTGCTCATGTGCTTATTCATGTTCAATTTTCTTTCTCTTTTTCACTATATATACAGGGTATCCCCCCTCCCCCCAAAAAAAATAACCATATCGGAAAAACAATATGTCAATAACTAATGCAGCTAGGGACATGGAATAAAACCAAATAAAAGATGAATCCTTTATTTATAAATAATTATTTCTTGTAAAAATCGTCTTAAAGTCATTTAATGAGTCAATTGGTTTTTAAAAGATAATGTAAAAAACATGTTTTTGTATTTTATAAATTGTAAATTGCAACCCTTAATAAAGTTCACAATTTTAAACTAAATTTAAATTTTAATAAATAATTCAATATACCCTCCTTTATAGTCAACCACAACCTCTAATCTGGACTTCCATTCATTAAAATTTCAATTTATTGAAATTTTGAACTTTTTTAAAGGTTGCAATTTTAAAAAATAAAAAACATGTTATTTACATTATTTTTTTATAGTCTAATTTACTCATTAAATGACTTTTAAAAGATTTTTACAAGAAATAAGTCTATAGATAAAGGATTTATATTTGTTTATTTCATGTCCCTATCAGCAATGGTTATTGAGATATTGCTTCTCAAAAACGGTACAATTTTTTGAGAGCCACACTCTACATAAATATATCATCCTATTTTAGAGGGACAATATCTTCTTCTGTTACATCTTTTTTTTATTCCAAAGATGTCTGAATCTTTCTGCAAACAAATTTATAATATCTGCAATTTTGGTATTATATGTGTTCTATGATATTTATGATTTATGTTGTTCGGATCTATACCTTGATTCTTCAAGGATTTTGGGATCGCTGGTGTTTCTATTGAATCAAATGCTTTCTGTTAGTCTATGGAAAACAGGTATAGAGGAATATTTTACTCTGAAAGTTTCTTAATAAACTGGTTAAGAGTATGTATGTGGTCAAAAGTTGAGAAGCATTTTCTCCTCTCCAGCTTGTTCTCTCGGTTTATGGCCAGCTAGCTGGTTTTGCAGTCTGGTTGCAATTACTTTTGTGAAGAGTTTATAAGCACAAAAGACAAGGCTGATTGGTCTGTAGATTCGAAGTTCCATTTGTTCGTTTTTTTATGTAAAATGAATGTTATGGTATTGTGGTATTGGACCTATCTTCCGGAATCTTGCTTTGTTTCATACATTCAGTGAAGAAGTAAGGTTGCAATATCGACAATATAACATCTCTACATCTATCATCAAGTCCGAAGTGATATGTTGTCCGAACTTCTTATCACACACACATATATATATATATATATATATATATATATATATATATATATATATATATATATATATATATATAAAGCTACTACAAATCCTATGATAGATAATTGAAATCTCTTTTGAAAAGGTTTGATCCAGTCCAAGGAATCTCTGGGCCTTCTTAAAATGTCCCTTTTCTTTCTTCTTCCTCCGTTTTGATCCTCCGCCCCACCGGGCCTCAAAAAAGACCATCCTCTCCGTGAGTGTTTACAGCTAACGATGGAAAATGAATCTTATATCACTGCTGTTTTTTCTAAACAAGAATTGGCGTTTACTTCTCCGTTGTAGGACTACCAGGTGCTCTTTTCTTTGAGCTGTCAGTCAGACGCTGTATCACTTTATCTATCATTCTTTCTATGCCCTTTTTCCATTTTATTTTCGCCCCTTTTTCCATCTCATTTTTGAAGCTATTCTAAATTAAACTCTGCTGCGACAGAAGCTGGAGATGGAGATGGGAAAAATTGAATTTTCCACATCGGACAAGCGTTCTTTAACCGCTAGTTTTGAAGTCCTAATTGAACAGACGGAAAGTTATTGAAAAAGTCCCTCCCTTCCCCTCCCCACCCCTCTTCTGAAAAACTCTTTTCAACTTTCTTTTCGACTTCTTTCTAATTTTTTTTAGGGTATTTTTTTGCAATAAGGGATTTTTCTATAACTAAATTACTTCAATTTTTCGGGATTGTTTTTTCTACAAAATTGCCAAAATGGCTGAACGTAATAATATATTTCTTTCGCCCTTTGAATCGTTAAATAGACATTGTGCACACGGGACCGAAAATAATGATAAAAATGTACACAATGATTGCACATTGTTCTAAATATCAAACATAAGTGAGACTATAGTTTCAAGACAGTTATTTTACTAGTAATTATATGTTAACCTTCCATTCCCCTTTAATTGGATTTACAGGAGTAACGAAGGACGGAGAAAGAACAGAACAAGGAAGATGAGCTAGTATAAAATAGGGGAGTAGTAAAATTAATTAAGGATTAGAAGCACTGCCACACAAAACAGATCCTCCCCAAATATTAGAACCAAAGGGGCGCATTAGATGCATCCGCAGACAAATTTAGACCCGGGACACACCCAAAATACGATTTCGATCCTTCTGAAGGGAAGATGTCCGTTTGAATTAAAACTAACATTGAGGCGGGACAATATTAAATTGACCTGTCCGGTGTGACCTTTTTATCTTTTACCCTATCCGAGGACATAATGATTATATACATATTATGTATCTCTATATCTGAAATTTGCCTTAATATTTATCTCTATTTCTAAACGTAAGCTTCTTTCCCGTGGCATCAAGGCATCAAGATCAATTTGTTTTGAGAGCAGTAGAAAGTGACCAATGCGGTCGCAATAGACATGGGCCTTGTTAGATGTGAAGATCCGCTTTAAACTGTAGCAAAGATTGAGGTATTGCTGTTTGTTATCTCTGCTTCAGTCTTAGCATTCTTAAAAAGAATGTTCATGTCCATTTAGCGATTGCGAATGGTGATTCCAAAATTTGCCAATTACCCATGTTGCCTGACTAAGCATACAAACTTACTCTTTTCGGGGTAATAATTCCTCTTGATATTAAGCTGAAGGTAGAGATCGTTCTTAAAAGAATAATAAGCTAATCCGCGACCAAAGGCATAAAGGTATCTAGCAGCAAAAGGAACTTATCGCTTTCTGGATCGAGGGGGCAATTTTGCGAAATTTAACGCCCTGAAGGTACTCATTGGACCGTTAGCAACTTAGTCCAGAATAACAGATTGTTTCATGGATTACCTTCAGTTCCTCGACATGAAAAGTAAAGAATTCAACATTACCCTCTCCTTGACCTAATTAATCTGAGCCCTGACAATGACGCATTGTGCTATCACATATTTATCTAATGATTGTCAATAAATCTGTCATTACCAAAACATAAATTTTTATTCGTTTTTTCTTTTACTGATATGAGATAATCCTACAATCGAATATTACAATATTCGCCTGTGGAATTAAGATGAATACAACCGAATATTATTAGGCGCCTGTACGCGACTCGATAAGTTACTATGTCTGTCGGTCGGTCGGTCGGGTAATCATTTTACATTTAGATGAGTTTTTGAAACTTTTGAAAGTCGTAAGGTCAGATATGTTTTTTAATTGGTAATACCTTTGTTAATTTTTTTCAAAATTATTGAAATAATTGAGAGCACGCGACTTAGGTCTCATGACCTTGTTATATTTAACACTTTAATCTTTATCCTGAAAAAAATATCTTCTACAGATTCACCTTGAGGAAACTATTTTTTAGTAAGATGTGTTATCAAGGCCTACTCTAATACCTAAAGCATCTGACAACAACCATTTAAGAGGCTTCTCTCATACAAGAGTATATAAACCTAATCTCATTGAAAACTACGAATATTCAATCTTGTACTGTAAAAGGTTCCTCGTTCTTCGATTACTCAATCTTCCTTTGCTTGCGGCTAGCCTAAAATGCTTAACTTATAAGGCTACTTAAAACATTCTTTTTAAAGAATGTAGTTGTTAACGGAATGAAGATATTATTATATCGAAGATCGAGGATAGTTTGATAGATCACAATCCTACTATTATACTTTCCATATACGAGTACATAGACAGCCAAAATTTGATAGTCTTCAAAACCTTTGTTGTGGTTCCTCGATGGATTCGGTTACTAATGGCATTCTTTAGGGTTCTGTACTTTGGCCCTTGCTTTTTTTAATATATAATTTTCAAAATTTGCTGATGATATGAAACTCTTTTCTAGGGAAAAATACTATAGTGATTGCAAAAAGTTACAAAAAAACATGGATACAGAATTACAAAGCAGCAGGGGCCCACAATTCACTCAAGGTTAATTCAAGGTAAGTGAAGAAGTAAAACTTAGAGGTGAAAGATTGGTAAAAAGGAAGAGAGTATATGAAAACGGAATTAGTATGACACCTTGTTTTAAGTTAAATTTTAAAGTAATATTTATTTATTTTATTCTTGTACATATATATTGAAGTGCTTTAAACTGAGTGGCTTGGCAAAGTGTTCCAGTACCCTAATACTTCCCTCTAAGGCTTACTCACATTTTCTAGTTTGACTTTCCACAACTTCAGCATTTTCTTTGCTATCGCCCTTCCCACGAATGCCTTGGTTGATTTTCGTTTCATAAAAAAATAAAACAAACCTTATAACCATTCTAGGAATGATCTGGTTCAAACAAACCATAAATAAAACAAGACCTAACGGATCTAAACTTTCAAAAATCCGCAATCAAGTACAATTCAGCAATTTGGTTTTAATGGTTAATCGGATTGAACACATCTTTCGACCACAAGGTAAAAATGAGCTAATGAGATGTGCCAGAAGTCTATAGCAATTTGATACGAAATATTTTTGGGGGGTGATGAGTTAATATGTATTCATATTTCAGGGATTAGGTGTGACTATCATTAAAAAATGGCAAGCTAAGTATAATTGGAAAGAACAAAATAAATTGTACCAAACATCTTCCTTGACCATTATGAACGTCATTAAAAAGTATACAAGACAGCTTAAAACGTCTCCAAAGCCAGCGATGAGATCAGAATCGCCGAATCTTTTGCGCCGAAATGCAACTCATGAGCACTTTCCTATTAGCACTAAATCCATACGATTTATCGGAGTAAACTCAACAGTAAACAAAGATATCATCGACCAAATCGAACAATAAGTTTTTTTATGTTTGTATGATTCACACGAATCATGTGCTATCAGACTTTATAGTTCATGATGATATGAAGTGAAATTTAGATTATTCGGGAGAATTAAGATAACTTCGAAGCAAAGATTTCCAATTATAATCTTAAGCATCCCTGTAAGACTTCTCGACGAAGGTGCTCTTCACGATATAGATATACCATCCCCTCATAAATAATGATATTAAAACGAAAAATACCGGCCAAAATTCTTGACACAATAGAGCAAAAATTCGGACTTGAGACAAAAACCAGCCGGCATACAGGGAAGGATCGGCCAAAAACAAGGATGCCTTTATCTGTACCATATCCTTTTACGGAAAATTTACTCTGACAGGATTTTCCATCAGACGGCGCTTACACAATGCATCTGGCAAAAGTCGACAGCTGGGTGAAGATTAACACAGTATTAGACGACTCGAGAAAACATCTGAGAAAAACCGGCTTCTCCCGGGAATAAATTTTCTGTTTTCAAGAAGTGAACGTCTGAACCACTAAGTAAATTTATATAATTAAAGTTGTCGTAACTACATCTTGAAACTGGATGAGTGGGTTGATAGCTCTCCATAAAGAAGTGATCTAGGTGAAATAGGGCTCTCCCCTCGGTGCCTTTCCAGAAAAGAAGTCTCTCCGCAGCTGATTCGAGCACTCGGCTGGAAAATTAATTAATTAGATGTGCAGAGCCGCGGAAAAGGGAGGTTTTCCTGGTTCCGAAATAAAACAAACCTCAAAGATTAACTCAACTCTGCCCTTCCACTGTCTTGCTCTGTATTTCACCATTCGTTTCATCTCTTTGCCCCGATGCATGTATTGGTGTGTCCTTATTTGATATCCTCTCTTCCTTTTACTTTCCATCCGCCTCTGAATCCTACTCTTTTTTGGAACTCGCCTCGACTGGATTTTAGAGCCTTTTCTGGCTCGTAATTATATAATTCAATTGCAAAGAACCAAAATTTTATATTCCTTCTATTTTTAAGGCCTATACCTATCTTCCGATCTATAATTTTAGAACGTTCTTTACCCTACACAGCTACAGTCGTTATCAGCGGTAAAGTCTACTCGAGACAGCTTCAATCGTTATCAGCCGTGGTCAAATTTAAGTTCAACAAACGATTTTTGTATGGTTTTTAATCACCTGATGCAACATCTGTATTATAAGACGCTCGATCTGTTTCTGCGGCCAAAACTAACGGTCATTAACGCGTGCGCGTAAACTGCCGGGCGAGTGCGATGAAACGTTTACTCATTGTAAGTTTATCATATGATATTATATGATTGGGAGAGTGCGCAACTCTCCTGAATATGCTTCATCCCACAAAATAATAATAATATAATCAGCAAGTAAAGATATTTGTGTGCCACAATATAATAATTGCAAACACTATGCATCTATATTTATTTACGACAGGACTTTTTATCCCGGGCAACGACGAGTACCTGTACCAGTTCTAAATAATAATTCCAAATTTGAGACAAATTTCCAAATTAATTTGCCAATCAAAACAAGAAAGTTATAATAAAGGAATTCTTACCGAAAAGACGAATTTGTTTATGCTGCGAGTGAATTTGCACAGATGCGAATTTACTGCAGTTGTTTTTCATTCATTCGTAACTTAAATCTAATATAAACTTCTTGTTGTGAAAAATGTAAGTAGTTTAAGAGTGAGTCATTTTCTAGAATGATCGCTTTCTAAGATAAATTTTAGTATTTTATATTTAATAGACATTCTATTTCAAAACTAGGGAACAAAATGCAAAACTTTGCATTTTCTTGAAAATACTCTGAGTTTCCATGAAAATTGAACAAAATTCTCTTTAAAATTTGTATCTGATAGTATCAAAGTTTCATTTCATAGAACATCGAATAAAAAAGTTTTAAGGAAAGTAATGTGTATTGGAAGAAAGGATGTATCTAAAATTAGAAAAGGATAGCAGAATTTTCATCTTACACAGAAATAAATCGTAACGCATGTATAGCACCTAAGTCCCACGTGTATTGTAGACCGATAAGGATGGTTTTCTCGTATATCAGGATGGCGGGGCGAGTTAAGATCGACATATCCATCACAAAACAGGTTATTTAGGGTAAGAGTGAAGAAATTACATTGTCTGACAATTATAGTCATTGTAATCGGTCAAAAGGTGTGATTTCACGCAAAATAAAAGCTCCATGAGGATACCGGGTCCTGCCAATCGACGAAGAAAACACATCACCTTCCAAAAAGCCGTCCCTGTGAATATTGCAGGATGTAACAGATGTTGATGAAGAACCGATTTGAGACAACAGCCAAAATTACACGTCAGGTGGCATAAGATATGAACCTAAATGTGTCTCATCAAACTGTGTAAAATCACTGGTGAGAAATGGAGCTCAAAGCGCTCTTCCCTATTAAGAAACCACTCATAAGAAAAGAGAATAAAGCAGCTTAGTTGGCTTTATCTACTGAGCATGTCGTGTAGACTTCTGAAAAGTGGAAAAGTGTTTCTCAGCAACGAACGCAAATTTAATTTGTTCAAATTCCATGAAAGCAGCATGTAATGGGTCGTGCAAGCAAAAGATTGAAATTCGGATGCATGACAAAGACGGCTAAAGTTGGAGGCCGCAGCGTTACTCTGTGGGGCTTGGTTTCAAGCGCTGGAGTTTGCCCTCTTGTTCGTTTACGCGTCAAAGTAAAGGCTGCGGTATACAAAAATCTGGTTCAGAGAAATTTTATCTCATCTTTCCAGACATCAGAAGTACGTCAGTCTATTTTCATGCAGATCAATGCTCCGTGCCACACAACAAAAATGGTTAAGCAGTTCGTGGATGTTGAGAATATCGACATGATGAAGTGGCCTGCGCAGGCTCGGGATTTAACTCCGATAGAAAACCTATTAACGATAGTCGTTGAGACCATTTTGTCTCTAAAGCCGACGAATTTTGAAGATCTCTGGCAAAGATAGGAAGAAAAATGGAATAAAATCACGCCCAAATGATGTGACAACTTGGTATAGTCTTGCGCCCAAAGGTACTCTCAAGTCATTCAGAAGAACGGTCTGCATGCTTTTTATTAATATTTTGTTCAACTTTCTATGAGATAATTATTATTATTTTGGGGGGGTGAGGGGGAGGTTATTGCTGCATTCGTACCTATCGTTCTCTAGTTTTAGATGCATTTTTTTAAAATAAACAGTACTTTCCTCGCGACTTTTTTTTATCCGCAGTTGTGTTGAAAGAAACTTAGACCCTACCAGAGACAAATTTTAAAGAATGTTTGTCCAACTTAAATAAAAATTAAACGAATAGTTACAAAATAATGTACATTTTTATATTTTGTTATCTAGTTTTTGATGGTACTCTATGTATGAAATCGTACTGACATTTGTACCACTCTAGAAATATATACATACTGTATTTTAAAAAAAAATAATATATCTTCTGTTCATAGGTTAAAACTCATATTCCATGTCTACATTTGTCTATGTGTGTGTTTTCTCTGCTATACTGTAATTAGTTTTCACTCATTTGGAGATCAAGTAATAGCCAATAACTAAGCTAAACGAGTAATTTTCCGTGTCATTTATCCTAATGGTCAACTATACCTGAAGCTTGCATTCAACATTAATAATTACAATTAATTGTGTGTGTTTTCAGGAAAATTCCCCTTTTATCAAGATATATGAATCTTACATAATAAAAGAGGCTTTCAAGAAGAAACGAGAAAGAAAAATTCAGGATTATGAGGGAACAACACCTTCTTACCTCAAGGATATTCAAGAATTAAATACAGTATTGAATGTAACAAATAGCCATACAAGCAAAAAGAACAATTATAGTTTCATTTAACCAGAAGAGACAGACTCTTTGAAATATAGTCTTTCGTCTAATGATCGAAAATCTCGGTATAATAGGTTTTTTACCTAAATGAATGTAGAAAAACCTTCCGCGAAATCAAAAGGCAGACGAGATGGTTTAAGCCTTTAAACCATCTCATTTCCCTCGATAATAATTTAAAATTATGACTTAATATTTAAGATGTCCGTCCTACTGTTGATTTATTCAAGATTCTGATTAAAAATAATAAATGCTGTCATTTGGATGGTCAGTTTAAAAGCCCCCCACCATACCCTGTTTTAAAAGGATAGGCGCAAATGACCCTAACTTCTTACTCGTGCTCTCATTCGCAATCAGTATTGGAGTTTTGGGTGTGTGGTTTATAGAATTCGAAGCATTATATAGGTGTTGGAGAGTGGTGGTGATTATGATCGGGTAGGTTAAAGCGTTGACTCGATAAAGGATGAGCGTTTCACATTACGGGTTCGAATTTCACTCACATTTCGAAAGGTACTATAATTTTTTATTTAATATTTTTTGTTTATTTCGAGATATGGAATATTTTTTTATCACTTTATGACTAAAAAAGGGCCACCAAGGAACAGAGCGAGTCTAAAAAATGGAAAGGAAAGTTTCAATCTGAAGGAAAAGATTGCACCATATTTCATTGCTAATAGGCGCGTTGTTGTGTTATGAATGGGTTATACCAGAGAAAGAAATAGAAGGACGAGATAGAAAGAAGGCGAGGTAGAAAAAGAAGATAAGATTGAAATAAGAAGAAAATATAGAAAAAGGAAAATTGGACAGAAAGTGGAGAAGGAGAATGAGAGGAAGATGGGATAGAAAGAGGAAGACAAGATAGAAAGAAGAAGACTATATAGAGAGAGGTTGATAAGTAGAAAGAGAAAGAAGAAATAGAAGGAGGAAAACGATAAAAAGAAAGACGAAATAGAAAAAGGAAGACAAGATAAAACGAGGAAGACGAGATATAAATGGAAGATGAGAGAGAAAGAGGAAGATGAGATAGAAAGAAAAAAATATAGAAAAAGGAAGAAGAGATAGAAAGGGGGGACGAGATAGAAAATGTAAGACGAGATAGAAAGAGAAAGAGGAGACAAAAAGGCAGAGGGAGTAGACAGAAGAAGATGAAATAGAAAGAAGCAAAAAGATAGAAAGAGAAAGAAGAAATAACAAGCTGAAGAGGAGAGAGAAAGAAGACGAGATAGAAAGAGAAAGAAGAAATAACAAGCTGAAGAGGAGAGAGAAAGAAGACGAGATAAAAAGAGGATTTTTTTCAGCACTAATCTGTCGGTTGCCTACTAAGGCATAAGTCATCGTATTTATTCCACAGCCTAAAGCTAGGCCTGAGCAAAGAAATTGTGCAAAAGGCACTGAAACACAAACAAATAAAAAAAAAAAACAAGTAGCAAAAAACTTCTACCGTCGCTAGGAGACCTGCCTCCGCATAGCGCAGAATCATGAAACTAACACCAAAGAGCGTCAAATAAAATGGGGAGGCCACGTCCTCCAAAAGGTCAGATAGTTCAAAAGTGTGTGGGTGAAAAAACCTCGTCCCTGTACCAGAGAAGTAACGTGCGGAAAGATCAACCCACACTGGGACATTCAACAAGAATGTGCCAAATACTTCGGGGCACAGCACAGTAAATTGCAGGCGGGCGCTCCATTAAATGGCAGTGTCCTGCAAGTTTGCCCAATAAGAAAACGAGAGAAAGCGACATGAAGCCGTCGTGGCATTGGGTGGTATGTATATATAGACAGTCGCGCGCAATGGCACACAACTTTAAGTTCCCTTCGGCCGTATCCCATCTATTTTGGCAGGCTGCACTGAGGGCGGCCTTGATTCCTGCCATATAGGCGAAATTAATAGGAGCGAAACACTGGTCTGGTCGTCGAGTCATCGCGTACTCTTTGGCTCCTTCATCTTCTCGCCCATTCCCCGCAATTACATTTCCAGGAACCTGCAGAAAATAATCTCGACATCCGCCCATCTCTCGGCAACCATGGCATCACAGATACCTCAAACCAGGGTGAGTGAAGATTCCAATGCCCCGAGAGCACTAAAGGGGTTTTATGAGTCGCTAAAAATCACAATACGGTCTTTAAACTAGGCGCGACGCGTTATCTCCCGGATCGAGCGACGTATTGCAACAAGTTCGGCTAGAATACAGACGCCTCGACTAGTATAACCCTGGTGAAAAATAACTGAGGGGATACAGCATGGAAGCCGCTCTCCCTCCTTGGACTTACAACCATCCGTATACACTGGCATGGATCCAGCGTGACACTAAGTTTGCTTAGAAGAAGATTGAGAGCAATACTTCTGGCGATGTGTAAGCTTTGGGAGCAGAGGCTTGGTGACAAATAGTCAAAGGTGGTACCCTCTAGGGCGGTCGGTGTTCTAAGCAAAACCAGAGGCGCTACCGGCCAAAAAGCTACACCGGGCTCTCGAAAGAGTTTTCTAGCCTAAACCAAAAGGGCTTAGTGCATGACTGACGTTTCTCGTCGGCCGTTGCTGACTGAGAAAAGCTTAGGGCCCGAGCGAACATGCGCATAATATATTGCGCACGGCGCAGAGTGAGTGGCATCTCTCCGGCATCGACATATAGGCTCTCAAATGGATAAATGCGGAAGGCAACGATTGCAAGGCGGGACCGGTGTGGTGGATCGAGATCACCTTCTGTATTTCTACGCATCTATAGTCAAGCTTCGAACGAACAAGGGATCGGTAGAGAAGTAAGGCAGTAACCCTATTAGCACCCACGTACTGAACGTCACAGAACGAAGAATGTCCATGGCGTGGTTGTAAGATACCCTAATGATGCGGATATGAGTCTACCAGTTGAGGCATTGGTCGAAAAACAGACCAGGTAAACGTTGCGAATACACCACTTCGAGGCAAACCTCGGTGTTGGAATCGACGCTCCAGAGTTGGCATCTGGTCCGCACCAAAAAGGATCAAACGGTCGTCCACGTAGACCGTATCGAGAATATCTTCCAGCAGGTTGATGTTTAGGGCAAAGGGTGTAACACTGAGGTCACTTCCCTGCGGTACGCCGTTCTCCTGCTCCAGTGGGACAGAGAAGACTCCCCTCCACCCATACACGCAATCGACGATCTCGCAGAAATTCAGAAATAAAGATTGGAATTAGTCACCTCAACCCCACCATGGGGTGAGTCTCTATTATACCATAACTCCATGCGGTATCATAGGCTCTCTCAAATCGAAAGACACCGTGGCGTAATACTATTTACAAAAAAAAACTCGCATACCACATTTTGCAGTCGTAACAGAGAATCTGACGTGGAGTATAACTTGCAGAAGCCGCACTGTGCACATGGTTGTTGGCCTCCGATGTTCAAGAAAAAGGTTAATCTAACATTTACCAATTTCTCTATCAATTTTCACACGCAGGTGGTTAGAAAAATTAGACGGAAAGCAGCCGGAGTAGAGTGATCTCTTCCCGGTTTGAGAAAAGCGAGCACAGTAGCCATTTGCCAGGATTCTGGGACGATTTCATTTGTCTAGATTCTGTGAAACAAATTATGACGAAATGCCATGCCTTGCTCACTAAGGTGTCAAAGCATAGCACACGGGACATTGTCCGAAACATGGGCGGTGTTCGTGCATTAAGCGAAAGTGGAAAGCAACTAATTCAACGGAAACTTGTCGTTGAAGGGTTCCCTACCTCTGAAATTAAAGTCCAGTCGGCGGCTTTCAGTGATATCAGGATGAGCATTGAATGCTGGCGGAGCAGTATCTCGGCTACAAAATGTGGAAATAGCGGTCACGAAAACTACGCTACGAAGAATGGGATGGGGGATCTTGCGAGAAATTCCCTCAATTTCTTTTGACTCGTTTCCCCACCTTTGTAAGAGGAGTCCCCCGTCAAGTAAAGACACGTATGCCCGCTTGGAAGAGCGGCGGGCGTGCTTTGAAATATATCGGAATTTAGCCAAAGTTCGAGACAATGAAGTTATTCGAGCAGTACTTATGCAGATGTAGGCATAGCACTTTTCTCTGAGAGCTGCCTCAGACTCAGCCGACCACAAAAGAGAGGAGGGCGTGCGAAACGACCAGATATTCTATGAATAACAGTAAGGACCACGGTGATGAGTTTGCCGGAGAAAAGCAACGGCATCCTACACTGACCTAAACTCTGTCGTTTCCTGAAGTGCGGAGCACCGCTCCCTTTACAAGCACCACCAGGGTTGTTTTTCATGCTTCATTGGCCCAGAAAAGGATATTTTAATGGGAAAGTTATCACTACCATGGAGCTTATCAACCACCTTCCACTCAAAATCAGTCTGTACATCCAGGGAGCACAGGGATAGATCAAGGCAGAACAAAAAGAGCGGTTCTCGGACAGTTATGCGTAAATTCATCCATTTTTAGGACATTTATATCCGGTTCGCCGATCAGGTGGATAAGGATCTGACCCCTTGGATTGATCGTGGGGTTTCCCCCAAGGGGCTGTCTACCGTTCAAATTTCCGAGCAGCAAAAAGGACCTCGGCAACCGTGACACGAGGCGGCGGAAATCACCCACATCGAAGTTGGGTGACGGGGTAATGTACACAAATATGACAGAATATTTCGTATTCCGGTGTAGCTGCACTGCCACTGCCTGAAAGGAGGTATTCATAGCAAATAGAAGAGAAACATCATGCATGGTGTAAATTGCGCGTTCTCCCTCCAGCCCCCAACCCCAGGTGGAGGGATGGTAAAACGCGTATACCTCGGTAAGATGAGCAGTGTGCCCGCGCCCAGCATGGTCTCCGGCAGAAAGATAGTTAAAGGGGTATAGGAGGAGACGTGCCTCCGCAGCTCCTACCTGTTGGTCCGGATTATATGACAATTTTGTTGAAGGAATATGCCGTCCAGCTCTAGCTTGGAGGAGACGCGGGAATTATCTTCGGAGAGAAGCCCTTCATGGGAATAGATGGCCGTACCCTTCTCGGAAACAGAACTCCCGCCGCTGTTCGCCGAACAAGGCGCTGAAGATGCTGTCGCCTTCGAATAATTAATTATCGGAAAGGATGGACTTGCTATGCGAGGCTTTTTCTCCCACTACTTCGACACCTTTGGTGGGTGCTACGGTTTTGGAGGTTGGGGTGCTTCCTATGGAAGAACCACCGTCCGAACCACCCAGCCGAGGCTTGGGTGGCGTCATCTGAGTCGAAGCTCCTTTGTGACTGTACTCCTTTTGCGTGGCAGCATTAGTAGCCCGGAAGACGGAATCACGGCTATCTTTATGTGAGTTGTCTCTTGTGAGTCGAACAATTCTTTGGATGTGTGTGGCCGTTTTGCCTTGCAGGAAAGGGTCATGCTGGGGAAGGGCAGGGGAAGCCTGTTTTTAGCTGGGACAGTTTACGAAATCAGTAGCTCGAATAGCAGATCTCACGGTGGGGGGAGGGTAGAATCCCCAGAAAAAATCCGAATGGGCACAGATGAATAGAAAAGAAAGAAGAGATAGAAAGAGAAAGACGAGATGGAAAGACGAAGAAGAGAGAGAAAACTGAGGTGAGATAGAAAGAGGAAACAGAGATGGAAATTAAAGGAAGAGATAGAAAGAGGAAAACTAGAAACAAAGAGGAAAGATATATAAAAGGACGAATTTGAGATAGAAAGAGCAATAAAAGCTAAAAAGAAATGAAGAGATAGAAAGGGGAAGACAAGCTAGAAATATGAAGACGAGATAGAATGGGGAAGAAGATATATAAAGAGGAAAACGGGAGAGAAAACGGAAGAGTAGATAGAAATGGAAAACGAGATAGAACGAGAAAGTTTATATAAAATAGGAAGAAGGAATAGAAAGAGCTAGACAAGATAGGAAGAAGAAGACAGGGATAGAAAGAGGAGGGTGATATAAAAGAGGAAGACCAGATAGAATTAGCAAGAAATAAAGAAATAGGATAAAAAGATAGGAAGGAGAAGACGAGATAGAAAAGAGAAGATAAGATATAAAGAGGAAGACGAGATAGAAAGTGGAAGACGAGATAAAAATACGAATAATAGATAGGAAGAGGAAGACAAGTTACAAAAAGGAAGAAGATAATATAGAGAGAGGAACACTAGTTATAAATAAGAAGACGAGACAATATGAAAAAGAGGAGATAGAAGATAAAGACAAAATAGAAAAACTAAAACGAGATAGTAAGAGAAAGAGGAGAAGAAAAAGATAGAATATATAGAAATAGGAAGACGAGATTGTAGGAAGACGAAGAGATAGAAAGTGGAAGATGAGAAAGAAAGAATACAAGAGAGAAAGAAGAAGACGAGATATAAATAGGAAGACAATATAGAAAAAGGATGAAGAGATAGACAGAGGAAATCGATATAGAGAGAATACGAGTAGCAAGATTATATCAAATAAAAAGAGGAAAATGAGATGGAAAAAAGAAGACGAGATAGAATTGGACTGCAAGATAGAAAGTGGAAGGTGATATAAAAAAGGAAGACGTGATAAAAAGAGCAATGAAAGAGAAAAATATAATGAGGTAGAAAAGAGAAGGCGATATAGAAAAAAGAATAGGAGATAGAAAGATGAAGACGAGATATAAAATGTAAGACTAGATAGAAAGAGGAAGACAAGATAAAAGAGAAAGAAGAGATAGAAATCGGAAGATGAGAAAGATAAACATAAGAAAGAGAAAGAGGAGCTAGAAATAAGAAAAGATATATAAAAAGCAAGACAAGATAGAAAAGGAAGAGGAGATAGAAACAGAAAAACCAGATAGAATGCCGAAGGTGACATAAGAAGAGGAAGACAAGATAGAAAGTGCAAAAGGAGAAAGAAATTGGAGGAAGAGATAGAATAGGAAAACAAGATAGAGAGAAGAAGAAGAGATAGAAAGTATAAAACGAGTAGAAAGTGGAACTATATATAGATATACGAATACGAAATATCAAGATGAATACGAGATAGAAAGAGGAAAAAGAGAGGGAAAGAATACGACATAGAACGCGGAAGACGGATAGAAATAGGAAGACGAGATAAAAAGAGGAAAATGAGATAAAAAAAGATAAAAGAAGATCAGATAGAAAGAAGAAGATAAGAAAACGATAGAGAAAAATGAAATATAAAAAGGAAGACGAACTAGAGACCAGCAGAAAGTGAAAGACGAGAGAGAAAGATATAGAAGAGTTAGAAGATGAAGACTAGATAGAAAGATGAAGTTAAGATATCAAGATAGAGACGAAATAGATAAAATAATACGAGATATAGAGAAAAAGCAAAGAGAAAAGGAGGAAGACGAGATGGAAAGAATACGCGATAAAAGAGGAAGCTAAGATAGAATGACGAAGACGAGATCGAAAGAGGAAGACAAAATCAAAATAGGAAGGCGACATTGAATGAATACGAGATATAAAGTGAAAGACAACATTGAAAGAGAAGGACGAGGTAGAAAGAGAAAAATAGATAGAAAAAAGGTGCCGAGATAAAAAAATAAGCCGAAATGGAAAGAATACGAGATAGAAAGAGGAAGACGCGATAGAAAGAGAAAGACCAGATAAAAAGAGGAAGACGAGAGAGAAATAGGAAGGTTGGATAGAAAGAGGAAGCAGAGATGGAAAGGATACTAGATAGAATGAGGAAAGCGAGATAGTAATAGGAAGAAGAGATAGACAGAGGAAGATCAAATGGAAAGAATACAAGATA